>CM049595.1:12556657-12842548 GCA_026979955.1 Megalurothrips usitatus | reverse complement strand
ACGGTCGCACAGTGGTCCAGCGGGCGCCTTTTTCCGGAAAAAATTCAAAATTCAGAACTTAAATATGCACAATTTTATATTTTTTCCCGGGCGTAGGAAGGTTTGAAGGGTCTAGAACCACCAACAGAATTATCGGAAACGACACTGGACTTCCCTAAAAAAATGAAAGACACCCAATCGGTCAACAGTTTTCTCTGGCGTTTTTGCAGCATTCCTACAGAGCCTTTGTAGAGACTTACAAGAAGAGAAATGGTTAATATCCGTATTTAACTCAGAGAATAGGATCTTAACTTCCGTCGGAAACCTCTAACTTTGAGTGAAGCCCCACGGGATTGGAGAAAATAGGTAAAAAGTAGCGGCGTCGGAGGCAGATTTTTACTCTCGTTTTTATGACTTATTTCAAACACACACCATAACACATGGGTGCGCGACGGTCTAGACTAACGAGAATGATGTGCCGCACTCATCCCTGAAGAGAACGCCTGTTCATACCTGCTCTTTCTCTAACAAACGCACTATTTCCGCCGCGAGGTGACAGAAAGATAGGCTATGTGGCTGCCGCTCGGAAGCGCGCCAATGCGCCGCGCGGGCAATTTGAAAGCCAGCACGACGGCACCAAAGCTATCGCCAGCAGGCGTCATCGAGCTGCCCTTGCGAGTTTCTATGAAAATAGGGCGGGGATAAGAGGGAGGGGGTGATATTTTCATGTAAGAAATAAAAGAATTATATGCGCAGCGCTGATTGATGGGAGAATTTTACAAGCGGCCTGCATGCCGTCCGTGATCTGTACTAAACTTTTCTTCTATACGCTGTCACATTCGTTCAAAGACCGAGTGGCACTGCTATGTTTTGATGCACCCCCCCCCTTTCCGCCGCGTATTTCCGTACGTGTTTAGACGTGCAGTTACCGGTCCGTACCGAGTACCAAACTTATCTGCTATACGCTGTCTCGTTCGTTCCTAGACCTGGTGGCTCTGCTACGGTTTGATGCATTTATGGACGATGTGTAAACGTTTATGGTAAAGATAAATGTTTTGAGATATATATTTTTTTTTCAATTTGTGAACGTAAATTTTCTGTGATTTTTTTTTCAATTTTTGGATAATAAAATAAATATTACTTCTAAATACAATTATGTTCGTGATTTTTTTATATCCAATATCGACTGTAGGTTACTCTAAAAACATTTTTATGGATGTTGAAAATCCCTCGGATATCAATTGTTGAGACAGTTTATGTCTGACAGTCAAATAAACAACAAAATCGAACTCAGCGACCCCGAAAACTGATGTTGGGACCCCAAAATCTCAAAGAAGTATTTTTTTTTCGGGGAAACTTGGGTGCTGGACCACTGTGGGTCGTAGGAGGCTTAAATTTGGACCACACCTTTCTTGCAGCCTACGGAAGTCAACGTTTTAGGGGCACCGCGCCGCAGCTCCAGCGCTTTTTTTTTCAAACATAATTTTCACAAGTGGTCCTAAATTTAAAATTCGCCGGTTTGGGGAGGTAGGTTATGCACCAGGCGTGGAGGGGCGTGCCAGTGACTCAAAAAGGATATGCCAGGCAAGGTTATTTGAGGTTTGGGTATACTAGGCTAAGGGTAGATTAGTACTGGTTAAGGTTGAGCGACATTGAAAACGAAAGGATAATGTAGGAGACGTTGTCACCGGAACACGAGCGTCGTCACGACTGTGCGGTACGGGCGACGCCCACTGGGCTTCGTACTGACTGATCGGCCCCGCCCGTCAGGTGACAGCCACCCGCAGGCCAAGTGTGCCAGACGGCGTGGGAAGTGGTGGAACAATAAAGCGAAGCTTGTTACGCCACTTCGCGGTCTAGCGTACGCCTACCTTGTGCATACTTCGAGATGTCGTCTGGACACACACTGTACGCATTCTACTTTCCACCTATACCACTCACTTTCCATTTTCTTAAAAGCAAGTAAACAGACGGTTCAACAACGGAGAAAAATCTGTAGTAGATCCAACCGATGATTTGTTGGAGCAACGGGAAACTAGTTACTGGTAAAGCTTTAGTAGGTTTTCAGACAAGCAAAATATTTAGTTAGTTCAACGAAATTTGGTTCAGACGAATGTTAATATTCGTTTGGTAGAACTTGAGATACTTTGCTACGCCTAACATGTCAAAGACGCTGCCGGAAAAATAATGTTCGATTTTTGGCTGAGCGATAGCGAAGCCCTGGACCGACTGGGTCAATAATGTTTTGTCTGTCTGTCCGCGCGATTTCTCGAGAACGGTGAGACGTAGAAAGCTCAAATTTGGACCACACCTTTCTTGCATCATGCAAGGTAGGCGTACGCCAGACCGCGTCGTGGCGTAACAGGCTTCGCTCATCGCGAATCACTGTTCCGCCACTCCACGCCTGGCGCACGCCTACCTTGGCCTGCCGGCGGCTGTCACCTGACCACTACGACCCTGCGGGGCCAATCAGTCAGTAGGTCGCCCTGCGGGCGTCACTCTCTCCGCACGTTCGGAACCACGCTCATTTTCTGGCTTCCAAACGTATCTTACGTATCATCCTTTCGTTGTCAATGCCTCTCAACCAGCCCTAACCTACCCTTACCTGCCTGAACCTTACCTACCCAGGCCCCCACTAACCTAACCTAACCGAGGGTGATCCACTCGAGTCACTGATCCGCCCCTCCACGACAGGAGCATGGCGTGTACTGACCTCACCTAACTGGCGGATATTAAATTTTAGACCACTTGTGATAATTATCTAAGAAACCGCTTGAGCTGCGGTGCCCCTGAGGGGAGGTTGACTCTGGTATAATGCAAGAAAGATATGGTACAAATTTGAGCTTTCTACGTCTAACCGTTTTCGAGAAATCGCGCGAACAAACAGACAGACAAAACATTTTTGGCCTAGTCGGGTAAGGGCTTCGTAATCGCTCAGACAATTAAGTCTTTGAGAACCATTTTGACAACCGCAGGCACAGGTCCTACTAACATGTCATGGGATGCGCCAAATATCGAGCCCTCAACACAATGAAATAGGGAATTTTGTTCAATGCACATGCCTTTTTCACACCACATTTAGTGGACATACCAGAGTTTGTCTTCGCCTCTTCCACTCAAATATCATGTGAACGTTTGGTTCATAGTATCGCCTCTGAATTCAGATTGTTCCACCATGCACATTCTGCAAATGCATCTAGCACAGGCCTAGTGTGTGTGTCTGTCCGCACTATTTCTCAAGAACGGTTTCTTAGATAATTTTGATAAGTAGTAGGGATTTAAAATAACCGGTCAGATTCAATCTGACGGTATGTTACGGAAAGATTGGTAAATTACCGGTATTTTTGGTAATAATGGGAAAGATTGATTTACAGCGGGTTTATATCATAATAGTACGTGTTAATACTTTCTCGCTTTGGCAGTGGTCATTCCTAGCGATACTGTAAGTTCTGAAACACTGTTCAAACGATTTGTTGAAAAGAAGAAAGCGATTGTTACAAAGTTATGGATTGTACTTCCCTATGGCGGCCCTCCGACTGAAAGTTAGAAGTGATTGATTTTGCAAAACAACTCTTTCAGGGCGCGAGTTAGCTTGAATTTAGTTCCTATAATTGGTAGTAACGAGAAAAAGTAAACTTTCCATCACTTTCAACAACCAACACAGCTGATTTATTGAGTTATAAGGGTCTGAAAATTACCGAAAAATACCACATTTTCCGAGGTTGGGTAATATTACCGTAAGTAACGGTAACTTACCGAATCTTACCGGTAATATTACTGGCCTTTCAATCCCTAATAAGTAGTCTGTAATTGAAAATCCGACGGTCGGGCCCAGCGTGAGGGGGCGGATCAGTGACTCGAGTGGGTTACGCTCGGTTAGGTTATGTGAGGCTTGGGCAGGTAAGGCTCAGCCGGGCCTTTGATCTGCACGCGACGGTCCGCACAGCCAACCTTTAGTATACTTATACTGACATCAAAAGTGGAAGTAGGATTGTTTATACTGTTATATTGCCTTTACTGAATTGTTGCAAGAAGAATACTATGCGTCTTTTCAGTGTATTGTGGACAATTGAGTCAATGTTACATTTTTGGTTATTTTATTGCTTCAAGATAAATAGGGGTCGATTTAAACTTAAAAATCCTCCACACAAGTATACTTGAAACGATTGACAGTCAACCATTACTCTTCTTAAAATTATAGTAACGTTTTTTTTCGGTGCTGATTTTTAACCTTCAATAGTTTGATTCGTAGAGTAGCAACAAAATTCGAGACTACGAGGCAAATCATTTGTCATGTCATGGAATCGCGCCACTGTCCAGGTCTGTTTGGTCATCTGCGCAAGCGCAGTGGGTATTCTTCCTTTTCTCTTACTGCCACGCAGTTGCGTAGAAAAAGGGGGAGGGTTGACCTCCCCCCCCCCCCCAAAAAAAAATAAAATTAATAAATCGGAGTCTTTCTACGCCATTGCTGCCATGGCCGATGACGTCAGCAGTCATAACGAAGTCCTCCATTCCCATCAAAATACAAAGGGATCACGGTTAAATATTTTGTCGTAATTTATCGACAAATGTGCTGTTTAATTTTCAACACTAACTTCGAGAAAATGAGCCGAAACATTTGGCATGCATAGTTCAACTCAATATTCTTACTGGCCTATCATTAACCATAGTAAAAGAAGGGGTCATCTATCCTTAAAGATCAGAAAATTTTCAGTTGTGATCGTAGTTTGACGATGATTTCGAGTTGCAAAACTAACTGAACTTAAACGTTCGCAGAAAAAGTTCGTTGGACGTAACAAAGTAAACTAAATCTTCACAGTTCATTATTAAAAGCCAGGTTTCGTAATTTTACGACCGCTGTGGGCAACATACAAATAGTGTGTACGCGTCATAGGTTCGTTAATTTACGACCGCCCTACTCACAAGGCCCGGAGGAACAGGGGCGTAGCCAAACTTCGGTTTCGGGGGGTGATATGCCGCGCGGAGGAACACCTCCGAAGCCGCTCGGTCGAGCAGCTGCGCCGTTGTGACACGTTATTATCGTGCCTTATCAGCAGCGACCTGGACCAGACACGCGAGCCAGCCCTAACACGCAGGCCTACGCTAACGTCTCAAAATAATTTCAATTCTGTCTCTTTGGCAGATAAGACTTGGGTGTCACGGAACCAAAGTGTTGAACTGCTATTATGAATCGCAATTGCAAAAAGGAGAGTTCGTTGTGTGCAAGTTACTAAGTCACTCACAATAATGATTTCGTGCTGTTAGTGTAAGAGTTTTCTTAGGAGCGTTTCACTTGCTCGAACATGAGGAATCTTTGTCACATGACTGACATACACAGCTCAACAGAATTAGCAGTAGTTGCGGACGCTGCAACTTCATTCCTAGTTGGCTGAAAGGGTTAATCTTTGGAGTTGTGCTCTAGGGGTCCACCTGCAAGGCCCCAAAGGGCGAACTTGGTTGATTTCCTCTAAGCGGTTGAACCACCCCCTTAACGGCAAAACCATCGAAAATCGGACAGAAAAGGTCCATAAAAGCCAGCTTTCAGGGAGGAAATTGGGCACGCTGGTCTGCATGGCTTTCTGGACCATCAAGCCTCCGGACCAACACTTAATGTTGCAGGGGGTGGGGGCAAATTCCAAGATTCAGGTCATATCGTTACAAAATTGATGGGGGTGGGTAGCGGTGGCCTCAGGGGTTCCGAAAATGACCGTAGCGACCCGGGACGATGACTTCAATGCACCGAAAATTTGAAAAAGTGGTAAGTTAAGCGCATTTTAACGTTCTCTTCTCTGTAATTGTACTTCAACCCACACAGAAAAGCGTTGAAACCGATACAAAAATGCTTCAAGTAGTGACCTTGGTTGTTAACGTCAGCAATTTTCGTACTGCCCAGTCCGTTCGAGCCGCGCCGACACTGTCCTGGGTTGCTAGAAGCGGCAGTGGAGCTCAGCACCGACCGCTCGCGTGTCAGGTCCATGTTCGCTTTGGTTTCATGGCACATTCAGCAGCAGCGGAAGCCACCGCACTGTCATCGCAAACGCGATTAGTTGTGTATACGTTTAGCTGTTATGGTGTGTGATTTTTGAGTATGCCACACCTGGAACTGAAAATGCCATTGCAGTTGGAGCTTCATCATAGCCAAAGTGGGCGGGCGCGGCACCTCTGCGCTGTCGAGGTGGAGATATGCGTGTCCAGTTCAGCCTCCAGTTACCTGCAATGATCATCACAGATCATCGCGGCTAACAGGCGCGGATTTAGGCCCTCCTTACAGAGAGGGGGGGGGGGGGGGGGCACCTTTCACTGCTCGGCCAGGCGGGTTGTCTACCCTCTTCAGTATTCCGTAGGGCTTATGTCACGAGCTGAGCGAGGGGCTGCCAATAGGGTGGATCGAAAATCTGGGATCGTAAATTGTGGCACGAACTTTTGATCCTCAGTGCATGCAACTGTCGAATCTAACGTCGTTCTGCTGTAGGACGCACCTGTCGGTAACGTTAGGCGTGTGTCGGGGACGAGTGTGCGAAATGAGACCACAGCGGTTAAAGAGTATGATTACCCGTCACTGACCAAGCTGGGGCCGAAAGGTGTTGCCGCGTCTGGTTTGTTCCACTTTTGGGTTTGTATTTGAAGTTTTTCTCATACAATGGGGTCTCAAATCGAAATGCGGCTAAGAAATTTAAAGATCTACGTCCTCTTCCGATTCTAATGAGCACCATGAAAACCAACTTATTACGTATGAGTTACGGAGCATAAATAGGTTAAAAACCGGAGCAAAACAAAATTCAAGGATATTTCGGAATGGCTATACCTACGGCAAAACTTGTGAAAATATCTTTCAAAAAAAATGTTCAGTAGATTTTTCGTAATGTGACGAAAAATATGTTTACAATGCAAGGGCACCGCAGCTCATGCGGTTTCATTTGACGGGCTAAGGTGTATAGGTGTACACATACCGGAGTCAACCTTCCCAGGCAGGGGCGTCAAGGTCAAATCAAGTGCCGAAGAGAGATGTGGGGTTTGGAAATATGTATTATAGATTTTATGTTTCCGGAAAAATAGAAACTCTAACCAAACGTGCTTGTATAACAAAACTATTTACAGAATCACAAATTGTCAACAACTGAGCGGACACGCTACCTCTGCGCAATCGAGGCGCATGAGGTATGCGTGTCTAGTTACTAGGGGTACGCTCCGAAATGCTACGCGTAATGTAGCGAGCGAAGCGTAAAGACATTTCAAACTTAACATGAAATAATGGCTGATCGCGATGGGCAATGCTTGTTTGAGTCGCCTGCCTGGGTGGGGATAGGCCAGCCCGCAATACACCCACGCGTGCACTTGCCTATGCCCCAGGCGCTCGTCAGGGTCATGCAGCGGGGGAAAAAAGTAAGGTGTGTGTGGGGGGGGGGGGGACTGAAGTGAAGACTGAAGTGGGTACTTCGTGCTAAACTTTTTGTATTACGTACTAGGGTAAAGAACGAGACTATGGCAATCCCACTAATGTGGGTTGATTTTCTTCTTGTTTGTGTAATTGTAAAATATGAAAATGTGTCAATTGGTTGAGGGGGGGGGGGGAGGGAGGGTGAGGTGCAACCCGATGCGTGCGTGTCGGTGTTCTGCCAGTTGCGTGGTATGTGAACGGCGTCGATGCCATAGGCACGATTGCACCCCTCTCCTCGGCCTAACCTAACCCATAGCGTCCTCTGATCCTCCTTTCAACTACTCAGTGCCTAACCTAGCCTCGGATTATATTCCGATGAGTCCCCCACCCGACCAAAGCCACCACCAGGAGACAACCCATCCACTTTTATCCTCATTGTAAGTTTTGCCCTGTTCGGTGATGTAGGGTCTCTTACAACTCGTATACCCCCTCCCCTTGGCCTTCACTGTTGCCTCGATTATTCTCCTTCCTGCCCCAAAAAGTGATGTTGTAAGACTGTGCGTGAAAGAAATGATAATTTTTAAAGAAAGAGAAAAGTAGTTTTTGTTGGGTCCAGACATAAAGATGATTTATTGCAATTTATAATTGCTTTGAACTGAGCAGAGTTAAAGTAAGTCATTAATAAGCATTACATAAACAATTTACAAATCGCATTGATGCAAAAACCCATGTATAGAAGCCCAAAATAATTTCAGAGTCCTAAACGAAAGTAAATCAGGCACAGCTAATGTGCGCATACTGTGAGCATCACTGATCTAGGGAAAGACAATGCATAAGTAGCAAGAAGGCAATTTTATTTATCACATTTAGACATTTTATCAAGTTCAGGGCATCTCATTTACAGGTAAACAATTCATAGAGATTGGTAAAGCCAAAATAACACTGAAAAGTCTCTAAACAAATTGAGGAAACGGTTTACAATACAACTGTCGAGAATGTTTGAGCTAAATTAAGAGTGTTACATAAGGGCAAAGTTTTCAAAGTTACATCAACAATTTATGTTCTATGAATGTAAAAAAAATACAGGATAAAGATCTGAACTGTTCCAAATAAATGAGAATGGGATCAACAGACACTATCAAAAGAACCTTTTACACAGGGATCAGCTGAGCGCTTTCACGAGGAAGCAATGGTAACAGGAGTGGACAGGAACGGTCTACCATTTCCATGAGGCACTGGCACTATATATCATGAACTTTCGTACACTGCCGACTGTTGTTAGCAACAGTTGGAATGTCTGGAAAAAGGAAAAGCATAATAATGATACATCTAACATATCAGTCTAAATAGTCATCTGAAAGCATTTCCATATTCGCATGAAGTTTAGTGGCAACTTACATTAGAACTTCAGGTGCTTGACAATAAAGATTGCGGACTCAAACACCTGAGAGCATATGGAATGCCCCTTTTAATGAGTCGACATTGATGTGCTCTGAAACAAAAAAAAATTAGATACTAGTTTGGCTACAGAAGCATGTTGATGTCAACGTAAAACAAGTCAATCAGAGATTGCTGTAGGCGTGTTACAGCCACACATTCCCCCCACAAGCAAAAGAATGTTTATAGGCAAATGAACTACTGACCAGGTTCAGCTCAATACGAGCCCAGCATAAATTTACACTCGGGTACAACAATGTGCTCAAAGCTTGTCCTTGTCACCTGAAAGAAGAACAGGACTTTGAATGAAAACAAATAGGTGTATGAACAGACTACATAAACAATATTTAAATAGATGCTTACCTCATAATATTTGAGATGGTCTCTTGACTTGAGATTGGAAACATGTCACATGAGAACCGAACCACTGTCACAGCAAAGTGGTTTCGCCATACATTTGCATCATCACCGCAAGAAAAAAGCACTGCAACAAATTGAAGACATGGTTTTAGGAAACGCACTTTTTCTTTCACCTGTAACGGTGCTTCCAACTCCCTCTTAGTTGGTTGCGACAAGAGTATGCTACTGATAACTGAGCGCAAACAGTACAGTAAGAACTACTTCCGAACGGTTTAAGGTTATGGCATGTAGCACATGAGTAGAAATGCGATTAAGAAAGAATATATTTGCAAGGTTACGAAGTAGTCCAAATCGTGAATACTATTGCTGTTTCAACAATAGCCAGGACAGGCACAGGGGAACATAACCTCTGAACGTTGTTTGTAAACAACTGCATCTTTTACTTATGTAACCATAACACAGCGGTCTAGTGAGTGTCCGCGGATGCGAAATTGCTTTAATAACGAAACGCGTAAACGAATGAAGACAGTCAATCGACCCCCACTTCATGATACATTTTATTCCGTGTCGTAAAAAATTACGTCATGGAGCGGGGAGACGTACGTGAACGCAAACTGCTTTGCAGCCGACGTACTACTTGTCACTTACCTGTCATCACACCACACCACAGCAACAGGAAATCTCGAATTGAATGTCCAAAAATCATGTCGAACAAACAACCGGCGACATAATATATCGCAGCAAAAAGAAACCACCAGCCTGCCGAACGGCGCCGGTCGGCTGCCGTTACGTCACCAGGGCTGGGAAACTCCGGCCTTGTCTAGCCCAGCCAAAAAAAGTGCGGTGGGCGACAGAGCTCGCCAACTTAACACCCAAACAAAACAAAATTCTCAGAGCCTGGAGGGTGAATTTTAAAACTCAATATATTTGAATGAATGCCCATTAAAATCCGAAAAACTACGGCAAAATTATGTCTGAGCCACAAGCGGCACATTACAAGGGAAAAAAGCACAGAAGTAGCTACTTTATTCTTTATTAAAGATTACACTTATTTGTCCCACAACCCTTCGATGGTGAAAATAACACTCTATTATCGGCAGTGAATTTATCTTGAGGAAAGCGTTATAGGCAGCAACTGTGCAAAGCAGACGACATTTGTAAACAGACATTCGAGCCCGTCTGCTGACTTTCAAATGTGTCGAATTTTCCGCAGGCTTTTATTTTGTATTTTAAGTGGGACCACCAAGGGAATGCCATTTTCTGTGAAGGCCCTTTGAACATGTAGTCGTCCTCTGTGCAACCAATGTAATATAGTAGAAGCGGGCCAAATTTAGGCTTTACTGGTATGGCTTAATTGGCAAGTGACTAGTAATCGCATTTGCAGCACTAGGATTGAGTCGGTAAGGAAATTAAGATAGGGTTCAAAAAACAAACAGAATAGTTTTCAATTTTATTTTAATAATCGTCCTTCTTTGGTAAAAGAAATACCAGATCAGCGTCAACTTGTGAGATTCGCTTCTGTACCTTCACCGTGAACCTTCCCAGCAAGCTCCAATTTCCTGAAAGCACAAACAAGGGCAGACAGTAAAAAAGCAACATTTCCTGCGCATCAGTGGGGAAAAACTCCCTAATCTGCATTTTAAACTTGATCCAGAGCTACACCAGCTAATTTCCACCCTGCTCTTAGCAGCACAATACATGAAATTCTTCATCTCTGCCTTTAAATCAATGATCCCACGAGCCAATTCACGTTAAGTTCAGTTGAAAAGAGTACTGGTCCCACGATTAAAATTCATGACCCATGGGAGCAGCAAAAGGTCTGTACACGGTTTCAAAATTGCCTGTAGAGTTGAAAAAACCGTAAATACTACCCAGGGTTCATTATAAAAAAAACTAATGTTAGCCTGAAGTAACACAAAATTGATGGGCACTTATCTGTCACATATCATGACTTGTGGGAACATCTCTTGATATCGTGGAGGACAATGGTTCTTGTCTTCTTCTTCAAGTCCACATCCACCTCGAAAACTGTAAAACAATAATCATCGTTGTAACTTACGAATTCACTAGAATAAATTTGGGAACTCTTCAAGGTGTGCATTCTGGCTACATAATTAAATACAGGTTTTAGAATTGTGAAACAGAATGGATGTGCCACGCAGACTCTCACTGTAAGCAAGGGGACAACTGAAATAGTGTTGCCCCTGCTCAATGAGCAAGATTACTTCATGGATCTTTCTATAGACAAACATTTAAAAAATGAGACTCTCGAACCGCTTATGGATCTGGAAAGTCTTGCAGTAGGCTAAGGACCACATGAAGGAACATAAGAGCCGAGTATGTTCATGTTCATTACACAACAAATCTACATTTTCATTTGAAAGTTTCTCTTGTGAGGGACGAATCAGACAATTGAAACACATTACTGTCACAAAATACAGATATGTAAGGCAACCAGGCCCACCCACACAACTGTCACTTTGAGTGGCACTCCTTTGTAGTTTATAGAAAAGAAGACAGACTTAAATGAAAAATACTGATTACAACCAGTCAACCAAATGATCACTTGGTAAAAACAGAAAATTCTACAAAATAAAACAGGAAAACTAATTCAGCCAGATCTGTTAGAAGTTACCATGTCAGTAAAACATGAAAGAAACTCTACCTGCGTTAACAGCACACTCAGCCAGAGACCTACCATTCAGAGTTGTGACAGATACTGATACATAGGACGATGTAGTGCTACTATTAGAAAAAACTCTGAATTTCATTATTTGTTTATTTTGAGACATCTTGCAGGAACGACGTCACGCTGACTGCCGACATGCGCGCCGAGAGCGAGCCACTGCTGCTGGCCCCGGACGCTGATGAGCTTAGTTCTGGATTCTAACAGAGAAAAAAAGAATAAATAGAGAATTACGATGACAGTCTGAAAATCTTTGGGTGTCTTAAAATTTTCTAAGGCTCAATGGACTCGGTTTTTGGTGTGGTGTTCCTCCAAAAAGGTACAGCAATTGAATCACTTTGACAAACAATACATAAATTTACTTCTTCACATATGACAGCTCACAATGTGAAATTCTTCAGGGAAAACACATGCCCTATCATGGCATGTGAATTTTATGACATCAAGGACTTTGCCTCGTAGTCTTCAAGAAATCATAGTAATATAAATGATACGTACAAAGCCGCATTTCCGTACCTTGGATGCCTCACGGGCATGTTCACACGTTCATCCACATTCACACCTTCATCCACATTCACACCCCTGCTCCTTTCCCTTTCCCTTTCTCTTCCTCTCCGGCTTCCACTCCCTCTTCCTCTTCCCTGTCCTCTTCCTCTCCCTCTGCCTCTTAAATCGCCCTGTCCACTCCCTCCATGCCTGAAAAATAACAAACATCCTTGTAACATATTGAACCAGTTAAGATCATTAACAATTTATTTAGGAAGTTGTTGCTTACTGAAACACCTGAACGTAAGGGTTCGATGAACTCCCCAGGTTCAAGATAAAATTGAGATTGATATTCACTCCATAAGGGGCCCAACGCCGCCCTCTTCGGCCTCCGCCTCCTCCTCTTCTCCCTCCTCCTCCTCCTCCTCTCATTTCAACCTCGTTGTTCATTCTGTTACAGTCACAACCAAGCAAAAGAAAAACAAACATCAATTCATACAACAAAACTCAAGAAGACATTTGTACACACATTTCACAGAGATTGATAAGAAATACTACTCTACCACACATCACATAACTTTAATATACTTCCCTTCAATGCACACAGGGTGCATGTGACCTCTACTTACACATAGGCACCAGGTACGTTCACCAGTAACAAATCAAAAGTACAAGTTGGCGACAAATGATGAGGACTAAAATGCAAGTGCAATGATTCACAAGCTAAATGAATGAGTATGACCTTGCCCGTCAGCATAAGAGTTCCAAATTCCACAGTCAGTCACATGACAATTATTCAAGCAGCCAACATAAATCTCTCATTCCAGGTCCTACCGCGTGGAGGTGGGCATAGGTATTTACAGACATCCGTAAATGTATGTAAATTTCAGGACCCGCGCAGTACATCACCCAAAACAACCACTGTGGAAGAAGTGGAAGATAAATACGAGGGGGCAGGTGTAACCAAATCAACCCCTTTGGCCACCAGCATGGAACCGGCAACCACATGTGAGGGGGCAGGCTGAAACCAAATCAACCCCTTAGGCCACCAGTAAGGAACCGGCAACCACATGTGAGGGGGCAGGCAGAAACCAAATCAACCCCTTTGGCCACCAGTAAGGAACCGGCAACCACATGTGAGGGGGCAGGCAGAAACCAAATCAACCCCTTTGGCCACCAGTAAGGAACCGGCAACCACATGTGAGGGGGCAGGCAGAAACCAAATCAACCCCTTGATGTACTGCTTTAACAAACGAACCGGGTAGAAACCGCGGTCCATGGGACAGGTTTACACCACAGTCCCCTCATATTTCCAGCACAGCAAAGCATATGCAGAAATATTTTACCAAATTACCATTACTCTTTTGGATTGCTCTTTTTTTTACGTTTGGACAGTACACTGTTTGTCCGACTACAGAAATCCAGGATCAGTTTCCGAGCCAGCCAAGTGATAGCAGCTACCATCCTTTCCTCCTTGTGTACAGGGCACGTCAACCACGTACACTGTAGTTTCCCTTTCAGCTTTTCTAACACTTTGGCCTGAAAGTTCCACACATGAGCAAAACCCCTGCAATGATTCACAAATATGTTAGAGGCAGTTTTCACATGCTGTACTACATGAGCACTAGGTGCTGCATGGGTGGAAGGATCCCAACTGTGCAGGTCTTGATACTCTTGGCTAGTACTTGATGCAGTCCAGTCAGCATTGCATGTTTCACACGCAACACCCTGAAGGACATGGTCTCGCAGGTTGCGAGCTAAAATTAGATCATCATAACGCTCAAATCGATTGGCAATGATTTCATTTGAAATGACTCCAGCTCCAAACCTCACCTGCTCCATCGCACTACTTACAGGGTTTGTGTTGGCCGAGTCAGCACCATCATCAAATTCAATACCAGCTCCAGCCAATGCCTTAGCAATCATGTTCCTCATTGTGACAGTTTGCTCACTGTTCGCGTCATCACCTTCATCGTCAGGAATGTCAGGGTCATCAATATCATCATCAGAGTCCACAGCAGCTGGGCCTGGCCTGTCAAAACATTGTTGCCTGGAAAGGAAAACTTTGAGACTGTCCTGGACAGCAGTACCTGTTGACTCAACATTCGAATGGGGGTTATCAGGCACAACTAAGCCACGAATAAACACGGCCTTCAAGCTGGCAATGGCCATGGCGGGCGTCAGTTTGTTGCCTTGGTTTCCGTGAGCCTTATACCCTCCAAAATCACTTTCAAGTGAATCCGTTTGCACCCCAACCCTGGGATTCAATTTCTTACCATACTGTTTACCAATATCTGCAAGTGCCATAATGGATTCAGCGGTTGATGCCCAGTTCTTGAGAGTTGGTGGATCAGTAACATATTTTCTTTGACCAGTTCTAGGATCCACCTTGAAGAACCTTGCCTTTCTCAGCTTCTCCACTAATTGAGGTAAAATATGCCTGTGTGGGGAACCATGATCTATACTTTGCCTGCAATACTTCACATTCCCAGTTTTTGCTTCTTTGGAGGAATGACCAAAAGTAAGGTCAATCAATTGATCAACGTCCTTAATCACCATTGCATTAATAGTTGAACCGGGCAGAATTTCCTCTCCCAGCTCTAGAGAGATGTTCACATTAGTGCTACTAAACAGTTCAACCGCTAGTATCACTTTCATCTTGGACCTATTGTTTTTCAAGTCCAGGTGGCGGTTAGTTATTTTCCTGGTTAGGGATCTGGCGGAGAGTCTGTCTCTACATTGGTTAGCAATTTCACACAGATGCTGGAAGAAGGTCCAGCTCAATACAACAACAGTCTCTATACCATTCACTGCAAGTGGCCATTCCAAATGAGCACCAATCAGTAGATTCCTGAAACACTTAGCCAAATGTGCTGGATCAAACGTGACATAGATAATATTTCCATCAATGTTAAAACAACCTGGTTTTACAACTCCATTCTCCTCATACTTGTACTTTTGCAGCAATGCCTTTGAGAGTGCTACATTGGAGGAACCCTGGTCGCAGCAAATGAAACATACCGTAAGTCCAATCTTTGTCAAAAAGTCATACACCTGCTTAAACAGTCTTTGAAGCCTTGCTTGATTGGCCTGTGCGGAGGAAAATGCGAAGGCGACTGGGAAGTGCCATTTTGAGAGCAGGCCCTGCACCTGAAACACCAAAAGTTTGTCGGCAAATTTACCAGTTCGATCCCTTATTAGTTCTTGAGCAAACATTACATTCCCAGCCTTATCCATAGCCAATTTCCGGGCCAGTGCAGTACCATAATCTTCATAGCCAATAATACTACCATCTTGCAGAGTTAAAAATGGGATTAAATCGGTCTCATCCCAGATCACACCAACAACTTTCTGGTATCCTTCCATACTTTCAGTACAACTCTGAACAGTTCTGGCAAAAGGACTGTTCTCATCAAACCCACATTCAATGTGTATGTCCTGCACAATTTTGCGAGTAGTTCTCCTGGAAGGAAGGCCTAAAATCTGTTGGCCCACACTGTGACCACCACGGCCTCCTGCCTTTTCCATAGAAACACCTACAGCCTTAACATCATCTGTATATCTGCGTCCTCTGGGTTTCCTGCGCTGATTAAGTGCATGACATTCCACTAATTGAATTAATCTCTCACTTACGTTTTTTTTTGTCCAAGAACTCCTTTATACTTAGCCTTCCAAGTTTGTTACACTTTTTCCTGAGACCATCAATGGTATTTTGTTGAACACGAACAGTAGCCCGCAAAGATCGAATCTCATTTGCCAATTTGAGGTGGTACTCGTCTGCATTGTCATCATTTTCCATCCCTGCATGCAACAGGATTTCTCGCCGGGACAAACTCTGAAGTGTAACTCGACGTCCTGAAGGTACAAAAAAATGATGGGCATCAATTACTTCACATCAAAATCATGATCTGACGATTAAGTTCAAGTGAAACTCACTTTTATACCACCTTGGAGGGGTGGTCTCCTTGGCTCTTTTTCTTTTTGGACCTCCATTCCGGGGAACACTATTCTGTTCTGGGCAAGGAGCTGTGTCCACCAACCGTGGCTCGGCTGTCTGTTGAGGTACCAATGGGAGCACCGGATCCTCGGGAATTGGACCTGTGATGCTCTTAGTGGGGTTGCATGTAACAATAATTGCATCAACCTCAAACAACCCCTCCCTAACTTCACCATTAGGTTGTCTATAGTTCTGGTAGTAGGCCCAGCACAAATCCTTGAGTGTCCTGTAACAGCCACAAAAAGCCTTCCCACCTTCAACCACTTTGCATTTTTTATGTCTAGAATGTGAATCAAACAACCAATAAAGCCCAATCATTTTCCAGGCGGATTGAGTATATGAAAAGGATGAGATTGTAACTCCTGAAATCCCGGGAGTGGAAAAGAAATCTTCAAGAGTTTCCATAAGACGTGTAGGAATCATCTGAGTACCTAGGTGAGAACCTAAGAAACTTTTAACAAGGGAAAGTGTGACCTCCTGATCGTACACAAAGAACTCATTAACAACATTATCTGGCGCGAGGTAAGTGAACACATTACCCATGTTTGCTTTAATGCTTCTATCATACAACACATTACCCTGCTGTAGAATCATTTCCATTGTGGCTGAGCTCCATGTAGCAGGATCTCGGGTAACTGCCATTGCAATTGCATGTATGGCCATGGCACAACACTGTTTGCCTACTCCCGCATAATCTGCAAAATCTGGGCCACCCTGGTGATATGGTGCCTGCACAAAGTGCACCGGCTCAGGTACCAGCAGCTCACTGTAGGCCTGGGGATGCAACAGATCCTCATCATAAGTCACATGCTCGGGCTGAGGAACCATGACCGGGGGATCGTTGACAGGAACTGAAACAATTTCATTGTCATTAATATCACAGCCGTCTGAAACCAGTAAATCATCACCAGCATTGTCCATAGCAGGTATATTGAGTTGAGCCCAATCTTTCATGTCTGATCCACTGAGCGGCCCTGGCAATTTCATGGAAGGTATGGCACCAGCAGTATTCATGCTCATAGATCCAATCAAAGCCAGAAATTAGATCTTGAAACTGCTTGCTGATGCTGTTGACTCGTAGATCTCGATGATTTGGTGAACCTCTGTGTCGTTATGGAAGAAATGGTTGTATTTCTTGAGGACTGAAACACAAACACACTTTGCACAGTATTTTTGTTTACATTACCCTTAACCTGTTTTCAGGTTATGGTGCCTACACCTTGGTGCCATGCTGACCTGTCACTATCTAAGCTGACCTATCCACTTAAAACTATCTTACAAACTAGACTTATTCTAGGGCACCGTTTTTAACTAACTAAAACTTGTTGTCTTACGTCGAAATTTTGTTATGTGTGTCATTACTTAACTCGTATAGTTTTCCTCTCCTCCGAATGAAAAGTTGTGACGTTCGCTGATGAGTGGCTGCGCCGCGATGGTCTTAAGTAGACTAGACGAACAGCCTCTTGTCGGACAGCTGTCCATGGAGTATTGGATAGCGGCACAGTACATCGAGTCGGGCTCCTTGGTTCGAATCCCAGTTGGGTCCTGGTGATTTTCGGCCATGGGGCCCCGTGATGATTGACGTGTGATGGTTTGTTTGCGCCTCGGTCACATCCTCGATGTTTCCTTGCTGCTTTGCGGTTGATGCATTCCCGGACACCACCTTGTCACACGTACCAATGGCTGTTCTGCAAGAACCTTGCCCCAAATTATATCAAAGTGCATTGACTTGTCCAATCGCTAATCCAACTCCTTCGGTTAAGAAGCAACCGAGAGCAGTCGTTGATAAGGGTGGCAACACTGCTCAAACTCTAACACCCTTTTTGCATTCACATTGCAATTCGCCCGCACGAGCGTGTCATATGGCACGCCGGTCGTTTCACTCAGTAGCCTTGCGCCGTGGCCTGGCGGTGGGGTGCGTGGTCAGGGAGTGGGGAGTCGCCGGTTCAAACACGGGCGGCGCCGTCATTCCAATGAGAACTTCAGGCAAACCAAAGCAGTCACTAGCTAGTGGTTATTTCGGTCTGTCCCATAGAATTTTCCCTGGTTGACGTTAACCTGACCCACCCGGTAATTATGGTCGGGATCACTCTCCAACTCCCTATCACCCCAGTCGGCTGGAGGACCGGATGCGTTCCCGCCGGATCCAATGACGGTCGCCTGCGAAGCCACATTTTGCAGACTCAAGTGTCACACAGCAAAATTTTATTTATCTTGCACTCCATTGCATTTATTTTCCTTGCTGTATTTACACCTGCTGCAACCATTAATTTTATCAAACTAATTCACCAAAACTCTAAGACATGCTATTTAGAACGTTCAGTGACCCTCTGAAAGTCTTTATTTGCAGCAAGTCGTTTGAATTTTTGGTTCCTTAGTCGATTTTTTTTAGTATGAGAAATCTTTGTGTACACGAAACTTTACTGATAGTTGCTGATTTGACCGTTGTGGTCTCTTCCTTTTCCACTCGGGGAATCCCCTTTTGTTCAAAATACTTTCTTACGGATTTTCTAAAATACTTATTTACGAAATCTGACACTCGCTTTGAGTCAACTGACTCCATGCGCCTTGATTATATCGATATGGTAACTCATCTCTGCCCTTCCACCTGTCTTCGCGGGCTTTCGCGTCGCGTTTGTCCGTCCGGTTCTCTGTGTCCTTTCGTTTGCATTGTTGTGGTTTCCGCTTGCCCCAACGGTCGTTGTATCTTGGCGTCGTTTGTGTTCCCGTGTATTACTCGTTTCTCGTACACAAAGTTATCCGCTATACAAAGCATGGACGGTGAATTTGGTCGCCCCTTGTTCAAACATGACATCCCACTTATTGATTTAACCGGTGACGAAGAGGCGGTGGTCAATGTCAACCGTATGGCCGCTGTCGAGGCTCCTGAACCTCGACCTGTCGTGCCGGCTTTGGAAGCTCTTGTAAACCTTCAACATCATGGACGAGTCCTTCGGCGAGTTCCTGACGCTCGGCGTCGTCGCCGTGTGGGTCCCGTGCCCGCTCCTGCTATGCTTCGGCCCCGTCGCCGCAGGTTCTATCGTCCACCTTCCCCTCTTGGTGTCCTGCCTCAGCGCCGTCTAGTTCGCCATTTCCTCAATCCCCGTCCTGCTCCTGTTAACGTCAACCCTGTTCCTGCTGTGCCGGTTAATCAATTTATCCCTGCTCCTGCTATGCCGAGAGGGTACCTAATTTTCCTTAATGGAAAATATAAGCTTGTTTGGGCTTGCCTGACGATTTCGCGATGTTGAGTTCCCCAACCCCAAAATATGCGGAAACGACACCTTGATTGGCGCAATTAAGTGATTTTCAAATTTTGAACATTTTGAACAACTTTTTGAACACTTTGTGGACAGGGGTTCAAAACTACAGCGTGGCGAACATAATTTTCGGTGTCAGCGAGTGCATATTATGCGAAAATGATACCCCACACGCAATGATGATCCAAATATATATTTGTATGCATTTAGGTCCCTTATTTTTTCAAAATGGCGACCGTAGGGCCGTAACAATGGGTCGCAGGGTCTCCGGATGTGTCGGAATGACTTTGTCACACCGAAAATATGCGGAAACGACCCTTTGTTTATAGATCTGAGATTACTTTTATATTTCGAACATTTTGAACACTGTTTGAACAAGAAATTGAACATATCTCGGCTCCTATGGGTCCGAGGTGAGTGTGCTGCGGCTCAAATTAAAGCTTATAGCCTAAGGAAGCCCTCTGCAAAAAATCACGCTTTGTATACGAAATGGGTGGTCAATGTCAACCGTATGGCCGCTGTCGAGGCTCCTGAACCTCGACCTGTCGTGCCGGCTTTGGAAGCTCTTGTAAACCTTCAACATCATGGACGAGTCCTTCGGCGAGTTCCTGACGCTCGGCGTCGTCGCCGTGTGGGTCCCGTGCCCGCTCCTGCTATGCTTCGGCCCCGTCGCCGCAGGTTCTATCGTCCACCTTCCCCTCTTGGTGTCCTGCCTCAGCGCCGTCTAGTTCGCCATGTCCTCAATCCCCGTCCTGCTCCTGTTAACGTCAACCCTGTTCCTGCTGTGCCGGTTAATCAATTTATCCCTGCTCCTGCTATGCCGAGAGGGTACCTGGTTCGCATCTTTGCCTTCCCCACTTCTTTCCCTGGAAATCCTATTCTTCTCCCTGTAAGTATGATTTTTTTTTTACTTTATTTACTGATAGTATGATTTATAGTGTTAATTGTTACTTTATAGGCTTGCGTCAACTGTGCCTTTCCTCGTCGACCCATTCCTTTCCGAGGTTTTATATTGCCTGGTGATTGGGTTGTTGTGAGGGACAGAGTATTCTCTTAGGAGTTTTTATACCTGCATCGTAGGCTTCAGTGTTGTATTAACTCAGTTGAGAATGGATGCCACGGAAATTGCTTTGTAAGTTTTTTTTTTTAATGTTTATTGACTTAACATTACCATTATTCATGCAATTTTTTATTATTATTATTATTTTTTTTTTTTAGACCCTTCTGTCCAATGACATGGACCCTGAATTGATCGAGGATCCCCTTGGACTTTTCTTTTAATTATTACTAAGTGTCTCTATGGTGATTCCAGTAGATTTTATTTTGACCTCTGGTGTAAATATTGTTGCATTGCTTGCATCGAGGATCCCCTTGGATTTTTCTTTTAATTATTACTAAGTGTCTCTATGGTGATTCCAGTAGATTTTATTTTGACCTCTGGTGTAAATATTGTTGCATTGCTCACTAGCCCCCTTTTTCATTTCTTTTTGTGCCATGATTTGTATTTCAAATTTATTTATATTGTCCATTGTTTACCATTAGAATTTGTGACCTTCATTTGTGTTTTCTTATCATATTCCTATCATTTTCATTTCTCACTATTACATATCTTCCATGGTGTAGTAATCACTTGGTTTTGGATTATGAAATGATAGTCTCATGGTGTTTCATTAGAACATTTTAATGAACAGTTTTGTATCTTACATTACAACACGATTAATGCGGGTAAAACATTCATGGGTTTAAGAATAGAAATTAGAAACATTTATCATGAACAGTAGTAATTGTTATCATTGGTAAAGAATTAGTATCATTTCAACAGTAGTATTACAACTTTGGGTCACTAGGATCATATTTTTCTACTCCATAACTTTTCTGTAACTCTCTTACCTTTATTTGTACATCCACCCTCAAATCACACTTTTTAATTTGAGCAATTTCTGTTTGTGTAAGTGTGGGCTCCACTTTTTCATTTAGAGATGACTCTAATTTCCTCACTAGGTTTACACTCAGATTGGTGCAATTGGACGGAGTATGTCCCCTCCCTAAACAATTTCTGCACCTTTTAGATATTTTTTTAATTGTGGTAGGAACGTACACTGTACTTCCCACAATCTTCTCTTCATTTTCTCCACTTATATCCACACTTTCATACACAATTTTACATTCATTCACATCCTTGCACTCTTTCACAGTCTCTTCTAACCTTATTACTTCTACTTCCTTGCATTGCCCGTCTATTTCCTTCTCTAACTCTCTAATCATCTCCGATAGCTCCAAACTTTCCCTCGTCTTCTCTTCCACTTGCCTCATTAATGTCTCGATGTCGATGTTGTCCTCTTCTATCTCCATCTCTTCTATCTCGACTGGCTCGTCTTCTTCAATTCCGATCAACAGTACTAGTTCTTCTAGCACATCTGTCTCCTTATCGTCTTCTTTGTCTTTTAAGTTTGTCTCACTTTCTTTTGTCTCCATCTCCTCCTTCCTGTCTTTCTGCTCTTGTTGTTTTATCACTGCCTGCAACTTGTAAATTTCATCTTCCAGTTTCCAAAAATTCTTTTCTTTTAGTTCCGTCTCTACTTCTTCTACTGTCCAGTCTTGTTCTCCTTCCCACAAACTATTGAATTCTTGATATCTCTCCTCTTCTTTCTTGCTGCTCTTCTTGATTCCCTGCCTTTCTTCCATCTCCTTCTCTTTCAGCACTTTTCTCACAACACTGGCACAATGAAATTTTACAGACTCTCTGGTCACACCACTCTTCACCACAGATGAATATTTCCCTCTTCCCGTTCGATTAAATTGCAGCACTTCTTGCCTGAACGGGTCCTGGAAAGGCTTCGTTGGCCTTCCCTTCTTCACCGGCACGGCTCCTTGTAGTGTAACCCCGCGTCTCGGTGACTGTGGCTGGCTGTTCTCCAATGGAGACTGGTGTGCCACCACTCCTTCCGCGTTTACTTTCTTCGGAATCTTGAAATTCGCTGGTTTTCTTGCAACCCACTTCCTTGGTGCCATGTTCACTCGAGAAACGACGCTATCTCAACAATAGGTTTCCCGAGATACTCTGCGTGTCGCTACTCCCGGCATGCACCATTTGAATTTTCGCGGCTGTTCTTGACTTGACGTTGGCGGTGGGCTGGATCTTCTGTGCCGTGACAGTGTAATCCAACCTGCCGTTTGCTCGTTGATTACTATATGAAAGTGAGCCAAGCCGCTGTTACTAAATCACATTCACTGTCTTGTGGCGTATATGCCGCTAGTTTATCAATGTGGACTATCATTTTGGTGTATGGTGGAGCATCATCTTGGATTTGGGCATTACAATCATTAATTATGTCAGTCACGGTGAAAGGTCCTAACCAAGGTGAGGTTAATTTTCTCATTACACCCCTCTGGGTATTCTTTCTGTAATAGTAAACCTTATCCCCTACTTTGAATGGTGACAACATTGCTGTCTTATCATACAATTGTTTCATCCTTTTTGCAGCTTGCATTTTAGATTCTCTTACAATGTCATGAATTTTTGTCAAAGCCTCTCTTACAAACAAGGGATATGCGGTTTTATGATGGCTCCAATCGTCTTCACATGGCGGAGCTCCCCTTTCCATATGTAGAGGAGTCCTCATCGGTGCTCCAAACATTATTTCATAAGGTGAACACTTGGTAACCTCGTTTGGAAGGCTACGGTAAGCTTGTGCTATAAAGGGTAAGTAATCCGGCCATGTCAGAGGATTGTTGCCTATTAACAATGCTAATTGTAACTTTAACGTTTTGATCCACCTCTCCACTTTGCCATTGGCCTGTGGGTGTTTGACTGAGATTTTGTACTTCTTAATTTGATACAAATTTGCCACTTCTCTCATTGTTTCTGATAACATGTTTTTGCCTTGGTCTGTCATCATGGAAATTGGTGAACCAAAAACGGAGAATACATGAGTTACTAAAGCTTTGGCCACTTCTGTTGACCTTTCACCACGCAGTGGTACTACTACTGGCCATCCCGAGAATGCTTCTACTGCAACAAGTATGTAAGTATACCCTTCTTCAGATGCTTTAAATGGTCCGGCTATGTCTACATGCCATCGACCATGGAGGACTCCATCCTGGAATATTTTCATTGGTGGTTTTACTCTATGTTTTACTCCTTTAAAGCGATTGCACACTAAGCAATTATATAAACACCATTGAATGTCATTTTGCATTCCTGGCCACCAAAAGAATCTTTGCATGTGAGCTACTGTCTTATGTATTCCAAAATGGTTAACCTCCCCAAGTTGCTCGTGATAATGTTTAACAGTATTTTTAACATGTTTTGAAGGTAACACTAATTGATATTGGTCTTTTTCAGGCTCTCTAGTGATATGCACAAACTTTCTAAATAGAAGACCATCTCTAATGACAAGAGATTTGAATTGATGCCACAACGTCCTAGTTTTGTTACTGAAACCTACAATATCTTGGAAATCTGGACGCTTTCCCTCCTGGACTGCAACCATTATTGGCATTATGTCATCAAGTATCTGGTCCTTTCTAAGTTGCTCTGGGGTCAGACCATCTGCTACAATATTTCCCCAGTTAACCATAACATTTTCTACTGAGGTAAGGTTTTAAGATTTTCTACCACAGCCAAATTGCATGGTGCACACCAGTTACTTTGTGGCTCTTTTGGTTTTGTTACATTTATGCAGTTCCAATGATATATATGAATGTTCATGCCTGTATTTGCAAAGACCTCTGCCATGAGATTTATTAACGTTTTATAATTTAGTTGGTCTCTACCACAAGAGAACTCAGGCATAGTCCATTCATAAATATTATTGTGTACAAGCCAATCTCTTAGATAAATTAAAGCTATCCTGACTTGCTCAGGTGTTGGTTTTTGAAAATATCTCATCTTAGTGATAACGTTAACTATCAGTCTTTCTCCTCTCTTTGTAGGTACTAGACCCGGACAGGTCCTGTAAACATTCAGGAATTCTGTTTTGACATTAAAAAGGTTGTCAATTTCTTTGGCAATGCCTGCTCCCATCTTGCCATCTAGGCTTACAGCATGAATGATTGGTAAGCTAGGATTACTTTCAAAGATTGATCCTTGTACATGAATAATCTTAAAATTATTGATAATTTCTATCATAACATCATTGGGAATCTCATTCATTCTTTCTACAGTGGTATGCCTTGCGGCTGCTACTTTCTCTCTCTCTTCTATTTTTGTACATTTAATACAATCCTTTCCGCAGGGTCTTTGAGGTCTACGACTGAGTGCATCTGCATGTCCTATGCTAGTTCCTTTTACGTAAACTACTTGAAATTGATATGGTGCCAACTTCTCAAGCCATCTGGCCAACATGCCAGTGGGATTCTTAAAACTTTTTAACCACTGTAATGCAGCGTGATCAGATTTCACCAAAAATGGCGCTCCTGCTAAGTAATGATTGAAAGCTTTTACTGATTCTACTAGAGCAAGAAGTTCACGGTGAGTTGCACAATAATTTCTCTGGGCTGTATTTAGTATTTTTGACCAGTAAGCTATAGTTACATCTTTACCGTTTTGTTCTTGACTTAAGACTGCCCCTAAGCCAGTTAGGCTGGCATCAGATGTCAACGTAAAAGGTCCCTTTGTTACATGTGGTGTTCCCAACACCGGAGGTGTTGTGAGCAATTGTTTTATTCTTTTGAAAGACTGTTCACATTGCTCAGTCCATTCAAAACTTATTTTTGACCTTAGCAATCCATACAAAGGAGATGCTTCCGTTGCCAAATGTGGCACATATTTAGTATAATAATTTACTAACCCCAACCATGATCTTAATTCTTTCTGGTCATTTGGTCTTGCCCAATGCAGTATTTTATTTATCTTGTTATCATCTGCCTTAATACCATGTTCTGACAACTTATGCCCCAAATATGAAATTTCCTTTTGAAATAATTCACACTTCTTTGCTTTCAACAGGAATCCAGATGCTCTCACTCTATTGAAAAACGCTTCTAAGCGCTGCAACATGACCTCAAAGTTATCCCCGGCTATACAAACGTCATCCAGGTAAACTGAAACTGCATCGCCCAAATCATTTTCTGGCTTTGGCTCTTTAGCTGGTGTAATTAGTCTATCAGTGACACACTGGAAAGCTCCAGGTGCTGCTGACAACCCAAAACTTAGTCTTGTAAATTCAAACTGTCTGCTTGGCAATCCCAAGTCTTCTGGTAAAATAATTGCAGTTTTTGCTTGATCATCGGAATGTATCTCTAGATTATGATAGCCATGAGCCAAATCAAATGCGTGATACAGTTTCTTTCCACCCATATGCTGCAACAAGTCCTGTACCCTTGGAATGGGTGTTGCAGGGATTCTTGTTATAGCATTTAAAGCTCTACAGTCAATGCAGACTCGTTTTCTTTAAAACACAAAGAATTGGAGAAGACCAAGCTGATTGACTAGGCACGATTGCTCCTTGATGCAAATACTTTAGGAATGTTTCTCTAACAGCTTCCCTATAATGTATGGGAACTGGCCTAGCATTTTGTTTAATTGGAGGATGGTCTCCAGTGTCTATTCTAAATTTTAGCCTTGGACATTTACCAAAAGTGGTGTTGTCCTTTGCAAACACATCTGAGTGTTTTCTTAAAAGACTCTCTAAAGCTTTCTTTTGTTCTGGATTGAGCTCCTTACACCTATCTGCTAACTCTTGCAAATCTTTTGGTAATGGTTGGTCATCTGGAATGACTTTACTTGGTTCTATTATATACTCAGCATCAGTAAATGGTTTAGTTTCGTGTTCCACAAATGTCATTAAAATAGGAATATCTTCCTCATTTTCTTCTTCATAATCGTACTCATTTTCTTTATTTGTTACAGAATTATGATACTCCATTGGGTGCATAAGATATACTTCTCCAAGGACCGCATATTTTGGAACTTCAATGCATTTATCTCCCATATTTTGCAAAGTTAAATTTATGGGCGCTGTCACACATGGGACAACCCCTGACTACTATTACAGATGCAGGTAATCTGGTTACTTTATTTCCCATTAGTGGAGTTGTTGAAAACACTCCTAAACGAATATTTCTTTTTGGTTTAAAATCTTTGTGGTCTGATTGTATCACTTTCTTCCCTTCTTTTTCAATTTCCTTCTCTTTTTCATTGTCATTCATTTCCATTTCAACAAATCCACTTCTGTAGACGGGGTTCTCCTGTCAGCCATAACTTTTTACAGCCATAACTTTTTCACTCATAATTCTTTGGTTTATAATTTAAAAGTGGATATAATTCCTGACAGATATAAAGTTAAATAAATATTTTTTACACTCATAATTTTTATACTCATAATTATTTATTAATATAATACATGAAATTTAAAATAAAATACAAAGCTATAATAAATCTATTCAAAAATCGGAATGATCATTAGAATCTCCCTTCGACAGACGGGACAGGTCGACTCCTGCGACACCCGATCTGCACACATGGCACAAAAAATTTTGGTAAAGGTAAGGGTAAATAGAAATCCAGCAGTTGAGAGTCGCATGGAGTAGGACGCGGCGACATACCCGGTTCTTCGCCTGCGTCTCGGGATAGTGGGCTTCGCTCACTTTCGGGTTCCGGAACAGCAGCCACGGAATCCCCTACTGTGGGTGCCTGCAGCTGCAGCACACCAAGAGTGAAGTCCGCATCGACGGGTGGCAACAGAAGCGGCTGAGATGCAGGCTGAGAACGAGCGGGCGATGCAGGTTGGGCTTGAGAGGGCCCCTGCTCGTCCTGATCGGGCTCTGCGGCCGTAACATTAACACGGAATGGATCTGCGTGAGAAGAAAATCAACAAATGAAGATCTCATGAACATTGCGTCGAAAGTGGCATGTCAATGTCTGTGTGCTCACCGTCGTCAGCATCATACTCTTCAATAAGAGGAAGCGGGGCAGGATACTGCAGTTCCTCAATAAATTCATCCTCTAATGAGGTGACGACGTGGAACTGGTGATCCTGGAGGGCTTTAGTGGAGTTCTGAGCTTCAAGCAAAAATTCCACGAGAGTCCTCTCCCCACTCTCCAGTCGCCTTAGAGCAGATGACACCCTTGCGTCCTGACGAACCCACTTCGCCTTCTTGACGCGCTGAAGTCGCCTATTTTCACGCACACGTAATAGGTCCGCAAAAGCGTCCGCGAACTCAGCTACGATGTGCCCTGGAAATGGAGGAGCTGTCAACACTGCAGTTTGTAGGTAAGCGAGGCGACAGAGAGATGTACTCACTGATGAAACTCCAAATTCCCGGGCGCTTCACCTTAACTTTATCTTGAAACCGCTTGTGGTTCGATTCAGAGAAATTATTGGTCCGATGAATTGAGTTGTACACTGACAAAATTTTTGCTCCAATGCGCCCGAGCCACGTTTCTGTACGGAATTAAACGTAAGCATTTCCGGAATACCCTATTGCAGCCCCGCAGAGCAAACACTGCAATAGGGCATTCCAGAGTGACGGAAAACGGAAGCCAACAATATGGAAAAACCGCACACGTACCTCGCACATAATCAAGAAATGGCAACATTTGTGGAACACTATTGAGACGAGCAATTGTCTCAACAGCGTTCAGACCCTCTAGCATGCGATTCCAAGGGAGCAGCGGCAAGACATAGCACATGCGGAGGATCTGAGCTGCTTGGCCGTTTTCCCGCACAAACTGTAGGAGACCGGTGCTACGAATTCTCCTGTACAGTGCCTGGCAGAAATGGAACCAACAGCCCTGATGACGAGTTGTTGGAAACGCGTCCGCTATCGGTCCTACCAGTGCAGCTTCAAAGTCCGTCACTATGTTTTTGGGATTCAGACCGGGCACAAGTTCTTTCAAAAACCCAAAGAGATGGTGGTAGGCCACAGCGTCCTTCGAATCCATGAGCACGTATGCTACCGGGAAAAGCTACGTAACGGTAATAATGTAACGTCAGTACATAAACAGGTTGGACCCAACCTAACCCATGAAGAACATAACTTACACAACCAAGATGAAGAGCCGAGATCACAAGTAGCTGCCGGGACGCAGGGTTGTCTGGCCTTGCTGAGAACGTCCCGTCGATGAAGACCCAAGCAGCGGCAAGAAGAACATTGAACATCGCCTTGGACGCAAAGATAACAGACTGGTGACCAGCTGGACCAACAACGCCCTGGCACAACAGCTCCCCGTCTGCATGCCTCGCGTTGTCGCGCACAAAATCAGAGTCAGAGTCTGTGAGAGCAGCGTGGAGGTCTGCGAGGGTGTGCGGCGTCTCGGGGAACTTTGAAGCCCTGGCGGCGTACATCGCCGTCGCCACCGACTCGAACGTCACTCTCGCCTGCAGGTTCACGTCGTACCTGATAACCGTTAACATGAGATAACACCTACCTTGGCCTGTTTGACCGGACAACCTAACCAAACCACCAGCTGTATTGCCGCACTTACTGAGTAGTTATGGAAGTGAAGACTTCCTTGATCGGAGCCGTACTCTCTTTTGCCGCCGCCTTCAAACGTTCCTTTAATTCCAGCACTTCATCGTCACCGACGGCTGGCGGGTGACTATGAAGGTGCTCCCGGTTGGACAAATGTATTTTTCCTTCTCTCAGTGTTGCTCTGACGGTGCAATCTGTGCACTTCAGGTAGACGACTTCTTTCTTCTGGCTGTTTTTGCCGAAATAGAAGCCGTCACCTGCGGTGTAAACAACACCTCGTCCCTTGCGACCCGGCACCCGCTTCGCCTCCATAGCTGCACTGTTGACGCGTAGACGCTGACTGGCAGCGGAGCTGAGCGATCCCCTCCCCGCGATTCCCCCCTCTCCTCGCAAGTACCCCCACCCTCTCCACGCAGCCACGACGCGCGCAGTTCGTAAGTTATATCTGTCAGGAATTATGACTGAAAGGATTATATTTGAGCAGAATTATAGGTGTCGGTAATTATACGTGTTAAATAATTATGAGTGTCGGGACAGTATGGGTGACAGAAAAATAGTTTTATAAATGACTAATTAAATAAATAAATTAAAAATTAAATATGTTATATATGAGGTTATATTATGAGTGTCGGGGTTATGAGTGAAAAAAGTTATGTCTGACGGGAGCGACTCCTGTAGACTTGTGCATTTCCATTTTCAATTTCCATTTCATTTTCCTTTTTGGTGTTCTTTTGCACCGGGGATCCCCTTATTTCACAACTTTCCCATTCCATTATTTCATTTTCATTCTCAAACATAGTACTCCCTGCTTTGTTTCCATTTCCTTGGGTGGAGTGAGAATGAGGCGTGGACAGTGCCCCATCCTTGTCCCCGTCCAACGAGATTGGACCAACATCGGAGTCTAATGTCAACCTGGTTTCCACATCTCGAACCAGATTTTCCAATTCACAATCAGTTAACAAAGTTGTTGAAACTCTGTTTTCCACAAAAGGTTTTAAAACTGTCCTTTGTCCTGATCTTACTGGGTAATAGACTTCTCCTGCTCTAAATTTACCTTTAGAAATTGCATGCCCAATTCTGAAATGAGTGTTAATGACTCTACTTGCCCCTGGAATGGGGAACTCAATGATTCTACGTTTAATTCTTATTGTGGCATCAAAGTAATCTAAGAAGTCATACCCCAAAAGATTCTCTTCAATATCTGCTTCATAAACATTGAATCTAAATTTCCATCCTGCTATAATTATTGAAGCTTCTACTGGTCCATATAATGTGGCCTTGTGAGAAGTAGCACTCTTTAGCCTTAACTTGGCTGGCTGTAACTCTTGACATGATCTTTTGAAAACAGTAATCACAGCTCCAGTGTCTATGACTACTTCCGCAGGTTTACCATCAATCAAGCATTCCAGAACCGGGGCCTTATCTCCCAGTGTACAAACACTGCATTGTTCTAGTTTCGAACCAGATTCCGAATTACCTATCAGCTTACTAGTTACTTCATTTGATGGCCCTGGTTCCTTCTGCATCACTGATGGCTCCTGTGAACGCACTTTTTCTTCTTGAATTGGTGGCTCTTGTTTTTGTACCTCAGGTCCCACCATTACTCTGGAGGTACTCATTAGTTTCCCTGATTCTGATTTTGGTTATTATTATTGTTACTAGGGACGAAGGGAACATTGGCGATGGCTGGCACTTGAGTGTTTATGGAATTTCCTCCTGACCTCTGATTTTCCTGACTTCTGTACCACAACATGGCAGCTTGTACTACATCAGGTGGACAATTCATGTCAGGTAAATATCCCATGTTACTGTTGTTGTTCCAACCTCTGTTGTTGTTATTATAACCTCTGTTGTTTCCCCTGTTATGATTGTTTGGTGGGGACCAGCAATCTCTTGCTCTGTGTCCACTTTTGCCACAATTGTAGCAGTTTTCCTGGAAGTCTTTGTTTTTGTTTTGCCCTCCACTTTTACTCCAGCAGTCTTTCTCAAAGTGTCCTTGTTTACCACAGTAGTTGCAGCTTGAACTACCTTGTCCGTTTTTACTCCAGCAATCCTTTTCTGTGTGTCCCTGTTTACCACAATGACTGCAAGTAACATTGTTGTTATATCCTGAGTATCCACCTCTACCTCCGCCTCTGTTTCTAGTTCCCCTGGGTCTTCCCCTGCCTCGGCCTCTGCCTCGGCCCCTAATCCCAGTGTTGCTAGTGTTAGTGGATCCATCTGTAGTGTTCCCGCTACTAGTTTGAACATTTGTTTGACTGCCTGATGGGCCTGTACTGCTTCCCGAAGGGAAAACCATGTTTACAGAAGCGTCACGCTCCTCTGAGCTTGTGTCGCTCTCCCCATATGTTGAGGACTGTCCCTCAATTTGAACCAATCTGGCTCTTTTGGCCGGTGGTTCATCCCCAAGAATGGCTTTAGCTTTACTTAACGTATTTACTGCCTCGTCCAGTGTGCTGGATGCCCCAAATGGCAAAGCCCTGGCATGCTGCTTATCAGTGATGCCTTTACAAAATCGTTCTACCAGTGACTCTTGAATGTCCTTTTCAGGAGCATTTCTGTAGCATGCCCGTCCCTTCCTTTCTACTAAGCGTGCAAATTCCCTTAGAGTTTGGCCTGGTTTCTGCACCAAGCTATCAAACTCTTGTTTTCGTTCCCAAAACATAGGTTGTTTACTGTATTGTCTGAGGAGAATCTCTTCCAGATTCTCTAAAGTTATTGGTTTACTTTGGTGATGTAATGTTGCTATTACTTCTGTAGCGTGCCCCGTTAATGCCTGCAAAAGTGCAGTTTTCTTTTCCTGTTCATTCCAGCCATTAGCGGCTGCTACTTCCTTGAATTGCAACTGATAGATAGCATAATCAGTTTCCCCATCATACTTATTAAGTTGGAACTTGTTTTTAGTGATGACTTTTACCATTGTGTCTTGACTTGTCCCTGGTGTCATGCTTTGTGTGCTTTGGTGTGCACTAGTGCTTGGTTGTAATTCTGTCATGTTTTGTGTTTCAGACTGGCTCTGACTGGCCTGTCTTTGTTGTGGTGGTTCTCTAATGACAACCATTTCTGGTCTGGATTGTGTTTGTTCCTCCTGTATTTGTGAGCCTTGTCTACGTGCTTCTGCAGCCCTCATGTTTTCAGGTATTATGTTTTGAAACATGTTTTGCAAAAATGGGATTATTGGTCCCTGTGTTGGAACTGGAATTTCTATTCTGTCGTCTCTGTGTCTTCTGACTCTTCTATCTCTCTCATATCTATCTATATCTCTTCTTCCCCTTTCTCTGTCCCTCTCATTATAATCAGTTTCATAGTCTGTCCCTGTATCTTCTGTGTCTGCCTCATCGGTATCCGTATAGGACTCACGTCTCTCCTCTTGTTCCGCGAGCCGTACATAACGTCCAACTCCTTCATTTTGGGCGTTGGCAGCTCTGCGCCTTGCCCCTCGGCCCCGGCCGCGACCTCGGCCTCTAGGCCTTCCCCTTAGAATACCGCGAATCGGTGCTGCAGCCACAGGTGGCTGTTCGGGTACCTCTGCATTTTCTGCGTTATTTTCTTCCTCCGGTAAATGATCTATGTGGTTTTCCATTGCGGTAACTGTTTACCACCAACGGTGTGAGATGTGTGGTATTAGTGTTTTGCGTTTGAAACGCAGTTGTGGGTTTGTGCCCTCTGCCCTAGCCTGTTGATAGGTTCGCCAATGCTCCTTCGGAGCCCCGGGATACGGCACTAAGTATGTTACGTTTGGGTCTAACGTGGGGTCAGGTTCCGGAATAGGAACTCGGACCTCTTGTCTCTTTACAGCGTAGTGGGTGATCACTAAATTGTTGTTTGAATCAAACGTCCAAACGGATCTGGTGTCAGATGTGGAACTAACTGATTCCTCACTTGTTACAGATTCCTCAGAATCGTCAGAATCCCAGTTTTCCTTAGATGTAGGCAAAGTAGCCTCTAAAGGATTAGCAGCTGGAAGAAGATCTTCCCAATTTTCCTCAGATGGAGGTAGAATTATCCTTGCTATAGGATAAAGTGGGTGTGCTCCAGGAGTGCTCCCTTTGCTACACATGAAATTAATAACTAGAACTTTTGAAACAAACTTACTAAACTAAGGTATAAATGAACAATAAATGAATGAGAACTAAAGAACAATTGAAATTATTAAACAACAAACAAAAGGTAAACTAAATGAACTTGGACTTACTAAACTAGATATAGAAAACAACAACTCTTAAATGCTACTGGGTATTAAATGGAATCAGCTTTTTTCACACAAATGAACCAGCAAACACTAAGGTGCAAGTTGGTATAAAACGCAACTTGACTTGGTATCAGCAATTTATCTAAACTTATCTTATCCTTACTCTTTTTCCCAACTAGCCAACTTCTACACTACCTAAACCAGCGCCTGCCGTCCACCACAGAAGTATCCGCTCCCGTGAGGCCTGCACTGCACTATTGTGTTGGCTGCGATTGCTCGCTACACCCGTATTGCTGACTCACTCACTCACTGACATGCGATATCTCGGCAACCAATATTCCTCGCGACATGCGGTAAAATTCTTTGGGATCCTCACAAAAATAATTGGGAGGGCAGAAAAATTTTCTACCCCGCCAGAATTCGTCTTCATGCCCAAAAAAACCTCATTTTTGTTTTCACATTTCAAAAATGGACCTTAACCAGAGGCGCGAGACGGCATTTCACAACGCTACGATGGTCAGCGCCGCAAACCGCAACTCTCTATCTAGGTGGCGCGGTTCTCTAGATTCCCAAATATCCCCCCCCCCTGCACGTGTCTGCATTCGTTGTCTTATTTGTACAGGAACATCGGATAGGGTCCACCGTTTGGCCGTAAGAGGGGAAAGTAGAGGGCTGCGCTTCCGCAGTCCACCTTTTTCATCATTTTTTTGTATTTAGCAACAATTGTAAAAATTATCTAAAAAACTACTAAAGCAACGGTACCCCGAATGTGCGGTTGACTTTGGAATGCTGGAAGGAACCTAAGATGTTGTCCAAATTTCAGCCTTCTACGACTCACCGTTCTCGAGAAATCGCGCGGACAGACAACACATTTTTGGCCTAGTCGGGTAAGGGGTTCGCCATCGCTTAGCCAACAAACCGACTAATAATTATGCTGCAAATTGTGTCAGTGATGTTTTTCAAAACTGTTACATGGTATTTAGTGCGAAAATATAATGAACATACTCGTATTTGGGCGATTCTTGTTTGAGCGATAGCGAAGCCATTTACCGATTAGGCCTAAAATGTTTTGTCATTCTGTTTGTCCGCGCGATTTCTCGAGAACGGTTTAACGTAGAAAGCTCAAATTTGGACCACATTTTTCTTCCATCACACCCGTCAACCTCCACTCAGGGGCACCGCAGCCCAAGCGGTTCCTTAGACAATTGCACTACCACAATGGCATCACACCTCACAGTCACAATACACCCCTATGCTGGCGACAAACTCCGGACTCAGATTTGATGTGTGAAAGTGGAATTTTAACCTTACTATCTCTATGCTTACTATACTAACTAACTATTACTATCCAAAATCCTCCCTTTTAAATCCCTCTAAAACTAGCTAATGCACAATGGCATCGACTTCAAACTCTGCCGCACTCAGAATGCAATGGCATCAACTTTGCTTCAACTGTAGCACGTCTGAAACTAAGGCCTCGCAATCCGAAGATTCCGCAGCACTATAGAACCAAACGGCATCAATGTCCACAAAGACTGTTGCACTGTTACAAACAAGGCAGCAAAGTCAAAGCCGTAGCACTGTTGTACCCTGTCGACCCTTAACCTCTCTGGTCTTCCCCGTCCCTCTGCGCCTTTCTAGCCTAGCCGTCAGAGCGACGCTGCACAACTGCCTCTGTTTGCCTACCACGGTAACCTCTCCTTCCCTCCGTCCTTAAACCGCTGCCACCAGTGTTAAGTAGAGGAGGCGGAATGAGAAAGTTGGGGAGTTGTGGTTAGCCGTGTATTGACTCCAAGAGAGCGTTGTACAGAATGGCACCGGTCGGAGAGCGGCGCCTGCTTTTATAGGCCAAGAGAAGATGAAGAAGGAGTGAAAGACGTTAGTGCCTTGTCTAGCCACCAGGGGGCAGCATGGTATAATGCTAGTTAGGTTACTAGTCCCCAGGGGGCGACACTGTATAAAGATGGCGTGTAGAAAGGTAAACAAAGAAAAAGGTTATGATGCCCAAGGTTATGAACTAGGTATTTAATACCTGCTCTACGTAACAGTATATACAATTTAAGTGATTTATCCCATTATAAAAAAATCTGACTATTCTTCATTACCTAATAAAAGTGATTTTTAAACAAAACAGGATCGTAGACTTTTGTCTTTTTAAAAGGCAAACACAGTAAAAAATACATACTTAAAACTACTATACAGATTTAAACTAATTCAACTGTCCAGAAAAAACATACCATGCACCTATTTGTCAGAACACTTTAGGCGTACAGCAATTAATACTTTTGCTGAGATGGGTTTGAAACAATCTTTGGATTCCAAAATTTTTTGTACAGTTTGAAAGGTAACTTTCTTGGAAGAAATGTCTAGAACAAAATGATCGATAAGCAATGGCTGAATGGCCTCTCGCCACACCTCAATGTATTCAATGAAAAGTGCTTCAGAAACAACAATTTACTTAGAGCCCATTCCTGTAGCTGCGAGGGTGTCATGGGATCACGAAAGATGTTGCAATCAAAGGGAACTGGCCTTACTGAAAAAGATTTCCTCAGCTTTGCCTCTGCCGAGAACCTCTCAACGGTTTTTTTCTCCAGCACGGCTTTCTCACTGAAAAAAAAAACTTCCTATTGATAGAAAATAAAAACTTAAATAGTCTATAAACTCTACACCCGTATTGCTGACTCACTCACTCACTGACATGCGATATCTCGGCAACCAATATTCCTAGCGACATGCGGTAAAATTCTTTGGGATCCTCACAAAAATAATTGGGAGGGCAGAAAAATTTTCTACCCCGCCAGAATTCGTCTTGATGCCCAAAAAAACCTCATTTTTGTTTTCACATTTCAAAAATGGACCTTAACCAGAGGCGCGAGACGGCATTTCACAACGCTACGATGGTCAGCGCCGCAAACCGCAACTCTCTATCTAGGTGGCGCGGTTCTCTAGATTCCCAAATATCCCCCCCCCCCCCTGCACGTGTCTGCATTCGTTGTCTTATTTGTACAGGAACATCGGATAGGGTCCACCGTTTGGCCGTAAGAGGGGAAAGTAGAGGGCTGCGCTTCCGCAGTCCACCTTTTTCATCATTTTTTTGTATTTAGCAACAATTGTAAAAATTATCTAAAAAACTACTAAAGCAACGGTACCCCGAATGTGCGGTTGACTTTGGAATGCTGGAAGGAACCTAAGATGTTGTCCAAATTTCAGCCTTCTACGACTCACCGTTCTCGAGAAATCGCGCGGACAGACAACACATTTTTGGCCTAGTCGGGTAAGGGGTTCGCCATCGCTTAGCCAACAAACCGACTAATAATTATGCTGCAAATTGTGTCAGTGATGTTTTTCAAAACTGTTACATGGTATTTAGTGCGAAAATATAATGAACATACTCGTATTTGGGCGATTCTTGTTTGAGCGATAGCGAAGCCCTTTACCGATTAGGCCTAAAATGTTTTGTCATTCTGTTTGTCCGCGCGATTTCTCGAGAACGGTTTAACGTAGAAAGCTCAAATTTGGACCACATCTTTCTTCCATCACACCCGTCAACCTCCACTCAGGGGCACCGCAGCCCAAGCGGTTCCTTAGACAATTTTCACAGGTGGTCTTAAGTTTGAAATCCGCCGGTTGGGTGGTGCACTATGCACCTGCCGTGAAGGGGCGGATCGGTGACCCGAGTGGGTTACGCTCGTTCAGGTTAGGTCAGTGGCGGCTTGAGGCTAGAAAGTTAAGGGTAGGTTAGAACTAGTTGAGCGGCATTGACTACGAAGGGATGAAGTAAGATACGTTCGGACGCCAGAACATGAGCGTGGTTGTGACCGTGCGGAGAGAATGACGCCCGCAGGTTCCTACTTGTCAGGTGACCCGCCGGCAGGGCAAGGCAGGCGTGCGCCAGGCGTAAAGTAGCAGAGCCGTGATTCGCAATGAGCAAAGCCTGGTACGCCACTAGGCGGTCTGGCGTACGCCTACCGTGTTATATCTCGTGCGATAGGGGCGTATGTCCTACCCCGTAGCTATCGTCGAAGACATCCTTAAGATCAACGTCGAAGTTCGCATATCTGGCATCGGGCCTGGCACGATCTCGCGAAACTTTCCCGGTGTACTGGCAAACGTCGTCCATTCTAGGACCGCAGAGCTCTAGCGGACATCTCTCGAAGTGGTCTACTTTCGGAATGGTCCCTGCAAGAAAATTGATGGCAACCAAGAGGGAAAGGGGGGGGGGGGGGGGGCATCTTGCGGGGACGGGGGTCCCTCACTGGACACGATCCGTGTACAGCCGGCGACACAATCCACGCAATCCCGACACAATCCGCACATTCCCGACACAATCCACACATTCCCATCACAATCCACACAATCCGAAGAAATCTCAAGCAATCCGTGTGGAAATGTAACTTTATTGCACACTATCTGGTTGGGCACAAGCCAGGGTTGGACTAGCTACCTAAAGACCCCGGCGGTGGCCTGAACAGCCCCCCCCCCCCCAAAAAAAAAAAGAAATAAAATTTATTGAAAATAAGCCCGGCTCTTGTCCGCTTCTACCGAAACGTGTCGGGACGGGCGAGGAAACAGGAGGAAACAGATAGCCGAGGGCACAGGAGGCTTCTAAAGGAACAGTTTCCAACAACATTTCGGAGTCGAGTGCCTACCCTTCACCAAGAACTTGTAACATTTCACTCGGTTGGGTAGCTGCCATGTTTCATTTTATTTCCCATAGACTGCTCACGCTTTTATCAAACTATTGTGCTAGGGGCAAGGGCGGGTACCTTCTCAAGCAGATTAATCGAGTGGCAGCCCTATCCTTGTGTTCAATTGATCTCCAGCCCCCTACAAGTGTTAAACTCTGTGCATATCCGTTAGAAAGGACCGCAGCCCGGCCCGGGGCCCCGGCGGCCACTTACAAATTGCCGCCCTGGCCAGTCCGAACCTGCCACAAGCTATTGCAACCACCAGAGTTGCCAGGTCAAGACAGACGTTCCTCCCATGCAGGCTGCCAAAATTTCCAATTTTTTCCCACATCTCGTATTTTTCCCGATATGCATAAATATGCTACAAAAACCGACTAAAATTCATATTACACGCTATTTCCGACCTGAAGTACACAATACACATTATTTAAATACTATTTCTTGTCAAACTTATCAAAACAATTGGGATATTTCAAAATCTGGCGCGGATGTTAGGTTGGCAGCATGGCTCCCTCCGAACTGCCTGCGAGCTTTAGAGAAGGCTGTGTGTACTATTTGCCATAAGTATTGTAAATTGTGCTAGTCCCACCCACCTCAGGCGGATATAACCAGCCTGGTCATGTCAGCCAACTTAGTAATACTTGTCTCCATCAATTCATTGCTTTTTGCCCTAATATTAGCAAAAAGGGGAAAATTTTGACAAAATATTGGCCTAAATCCCAAAATTTCCGATATTTTAGAAAAATTTCCCTTTTTCCTACAGATGTTAGAAGTTCCCATGGCGTGGGAAATTTACCACGACCTGGCAACTCTGGCAACCACTTTTAGAAAATAGAGCGCACCATGGCACAGGATGTAGCGCTGGAAGTTTGCTTATCGGGGCTGTGATTGGTTGGATCACATGGAGCTAGGCTTCCTCGTCCCTCGCGGTGAGAAAGAGAAAGACAAGCAGTTGCACGACAGGCTGGCCCGTCCCTCCAGACAAGGGGACTTGGCCAGCTTGGCCTGCCGGCGGCGTTCGCGGGGGCCTCCGGCCCCCGCCTCAAGTCACTATCGGTGTGTCCGGTGGTACATATTTTTGAAACGATTAAAGTCGGTAACCTGAGCCCGTCCCGACACGCGGCCTTGCAGGCGATCCAGAAGCAGCGGCCAACCCTAACCTAACAAATCGAACAGTTCTCATAAAACAGAAACGCGACAAATTTTGAAACTTTTTGCCACTGTACGTTTATATCCGCCATAAAAGGAGTCTGTCCTCCAAATTTGAAGTTTCTGTATAAACGATAAGTCAGCGAACAGACGTCCGAACGAACGAACAGTCGGCATCAGACTATAAGCCCGGCACCTGTACGTTTCTACTGAAACGTGCCGGGACGGGCTAAAAAGGCCAAAAATGACTGTTTTTCTCACTTTTGAGGCCGGTATCTCCGAAACCGTAAGAGATACGTCGTTTCTGTTGAAATACGGATCCTACTTTTAATGAATTCACCTTAGGGACATAAAAAATTCTTTTCAAATTTTTTTGGCCTTGTACAGGTGCCTTTAGGGCCTCCGCGGCACCACTAAATGACGTCGTATCGCGATCAAATTTTCGGACATCAGTTAACACACCAAAACGATCATTTTGTCGTGCGGAACCTTTTTGATTTCGAAAATTCCTAAAATAAGAAGGTGTTCGTCTACCCTCCCGCATGAGGTGCGCGCTTCTACCGGGCTGCGTCACAAAGAGCATAGGCAGGCACTTTGAACGCCTTTTGGGTAGGCAACCCATGCGTTCTGCACGCACGCATGCGGAGTGGGTTGACTTACCGCACTCTTCCAGGCGCCCGCCTATCCTCACGGAGGGGAGAGGGAGAGACCCTCGGGGGGGGGGGGGGGGGGGGGGGGGGGCTCGGCAGGTGGGTACCCCCCCCCCCCCCTCCTTCACGACGGCGGGTGGTGACGAGCGTCGCGTCGAAAGAGATGGGAAACGTCTGTTAAAGTAGTAATGTAGTCACAGTAAGTCCACAATCCCCAGATATTGACCCTCATCCTTGGAAATAGAACACAACTTGACACAATCCAAACACAATCCGACACAATCTGACAAAATCCAAACACAATCCGACACAATCCAAAAACGATCCCACACATTCCACACAATCCGACACAATCTAGGCACAATCCACAAGATCCGAAACATTCCACACAATCCTACACAATCCGGCACAATCACAATCCTGTGTACACTTTTCAAGCCAGTGAGGGACCCCTCGGTGTTCAGAATTGTGGGAGAGATGAAAATTTGCTCCCACCGAAGTGTTTGTAACGCATAACAGTGTAAGGTTGCAACAATAGCCGCGTGATTTTGGTGCTTTAATGACAGAAAAGTTAACGCGGCATCCCATGCAAAGTTATCATCATGATCCAGAAAGCAGAAGAAGGGGGTAAGTCAAGTTGTCTTCTGGACCGCAATAACCACCAAATAAGCTTAACATTCGCTTTGCTAGAAGATGTGGAGCTTGCGTTAGTTCCAAGTTCAAAATGCAAGCTCAAAATATCCACCTCCTTCCGCTTTCTGGAAATCACAACTCGCCGACACGTGCTGTCGTGTACACAGATGCACACTCCGCAAGAATTCAAATCCCGCGCGCGCTAGCCCACGGAAGTTAATCCGCTTGGCTATGAGACCCTCAGCCTGGCCGCGCGATGACCGTTTCTGACCACCGGTAGGGATTTCCGCCGCCGGCCGGCCGGCTGCACAGCCTCCGGGCGCCAGTCGCGGTACAGCTACAGAACGAGACGGTAAGCCACGCTTATTCACGCAAGATATTATTGTAAGGCTGGTCAGTAGGGACTTTGAATATTGGCTCAAGTAAATACCAAAGTGCTTTAGTGAACGCCTCCCTAGTCTTTCCTCATCTTTCCTATCTTTCCCCGTTGAACCCGGAATACACATACAAAACAGTGCCCTGACATGTCTCTGACTTTAGTTTGATAATCGGATCTCGGTAGAGGTCGACAATAGCATTTCCGTCACTTTGCACTGCCCTAGGGTATCCGTAATCCGTACCATCACAGAATCCGCGTAGCAGCTCGTGCACCAGATAGAGAACGTAAAGACCAGGCCTCTCATAGTACGTGGGAATCGGCACGGACGGAGCAACAACATCGTCCTTGCAACTGTTACTGAAAACGAAAAGACTCTAAGCCGGGGTGCATCAGTTACAGCGTGGCCAACATGGTGGAGGAACGGCAGCCGTAGCAGGAGACGATGCACTCCAAATGGTCTAATCGTGACCGAGCTTAACGATAAACAGTAAGTGAGGCTGCAACATGGTGGGGTGTGGCAGGGGTTGAGCAGGGGCCATCGCCGGCATCTCACGTGCAGCGCTGGAGAGCACGCACAGGATTACTGGGATTGTTTAATGACATTCTTAGGTTCTTTTTCTGAACCTGTGACATTTTTACAACTTTCAAACAAAGAATGATATTTTTCAGAAGCGCCACTGCGCCTCCGTCGACCGTCAGCTGTTATCCGTTCCCATGGCAACCGCTGGCCGTCTCCTGTACACTAGCCGCTCTGCTGAACACACCCTGTGTCCTGATAGTCTTTCATTCTGCCATACCCGCATCATAATAATATCAATTGCAAAATCCATTTAATTGTGAAGTCTCGCGGGTGAACGAGCGAGAAGTCAGCCACGGAAAATTTCGTGGCCACGAATTCAGCTTTTATCGGATCGACTATACACATGGCTAGGAAGTAAAGGCGACGCAAAAGCTAATGAAACGCCGCCAACAAATGTCTACTAGTGTAAGGTATGTGAAAAAAATTCCCTGAATCGTTTCAACAACTCAAATATATACGTAGACTTTTCTGTAGATGTCAAACATCCAACGACACGCCCCAGACAGTGTGCCAAATGTTTAAAGACCCTCTTTAAAGTGTGACGCTGTTAAGAGGGTCTTTGAATTTTTGCCACACTGTCACAAGGGTCGATTAATTTTGGCACACCGTTAAGTGGGTCATAGAATTTTTGTCACACTATTTTGAGGGTCCAGGAATTTTTGTCACGCTGTTTAAAGGGTCTTTGAATTTTTTTCACACTGTTAAAAGGAGCATTGAATTTTTGTCAAAGTGTTTAGAGGGTCTTTGGATGATTGTCACACTGTTTGGAGGATTTAGGAATTTTTGGCACACTGTTTAGAGAGTCTTTTAATTTTTGTCACACTCTTATGAGGGTCCAGGAATTTTTGGCACATTGTCTGGTGCGCGTCGTTGGATGTTTGACATCTACAATAAAGTCTGAGAGTATATCTGAGTTGTTGAATCGATTCAGGGAATCTTTGTTACAAACCTGACATAGGTGAGCATTTGTGGGCGGCGTTTCAATAGCTTTTACGTCACCTTTACTTTCTAGCCATGGGTATAGTCGATCCGGTAAAAGCTAAATTCCTGGCCACGAAATTTTCCGTGGCCAATTTCTTTCTTGTCGCGGGCGAAACGTATTCTGATGCCTACGCCCAAAACAATGTCTTCTTCAAATCATTTTTCTCGGCGCATGGATGGTAGACATGTGCTTTAGCACCGTCTGGGAAACCTGGGCAGATTTTACTTGCCTGAAACGTTGTGGAACTTCCTGGGGTTGAGGCATTGCCGTTGTCTCCGGTTATGTGAAGCTGCTGTGAAAAATTTTGACTCTGCATTGCCGTTGTCTCCGAATTTTGACTCTGCGCGTTCTATACGTACACGCTATAGCCGTGCAACAAAAACGACCGGAACGTATGTAGGCTGATGATGCGATAGGGCGGAAAAGAAGCAACTAGAGTGAATGATCATGAAAATATCAGTCACGAACGTCGAATTGCACCTGCTGGTCGCCTCTGGCAATATAAGTGAATTCTAAAATCCCATTTTGTGTAAATGGCCAACAACGTTTCAAAGCAGTTCAAATGAAATTTATAAATTACATCTTTCTGACTTTTAGTTTTAAATTACCAATTGCGAGGGAAAATAGAGACGCTACCTTTATTGGGAAGCAACACTTGCTCCTACACAAAAAAAATAATTTCAGTAATTTTTGTTCTAATTGTTTGCTCGGACGATTTTCGCTGTTCTAGCGAACATTATCGCTAATTCAGCAGACATTTTCACTGAATGAGGAAATATTAGTTTGCTGCTATGGCAAACACATGCTGACTGACTTGTGTTCGCTCCTTCATTGACCATGCGAGCGAAAGTTTTTGCTATAACAGGGAATACGAAAATCAAGTCGCTTGTCCCTAATCATCTCGGCGTATCTTCTAAAGACGTAATACTAGGTACGCAACTTTAAAACACTTCTACAGATCTACGTAAGTCTGGCGAGCCGATTCAAAACTGCGTATCTCTGGCGGGCTTATTATTATTTGGCTGAGCAATAGCGAAACCCTGGACCGACTGGCTCAAAAATGTTTTGTCTGTCTGTCGCTCTGTCTGTTTGTCGGTGTGTCTGTCTGTCCGCGCGATTTCTCGAGAACGGTTAGTCGTAGTAGGCTGAAACTTGGACCACATCTTCCTACTAGCATACCGGAGTCAACCTCACATTTGGGTTACCGCAGCTCTAGTAGTTTCTTAGAAAATTTTTACAATTGATATTAATTTAAAAAAAAATTGATTTAAAAAATGGACTGCGGAGGCGCGGCCCTCTACTTTCCCCTATCACGGCCAAACGGTGGTCCATATCAAAATTTGCTTTAGAACCGACCCAACGTGCAATGGGAAAAGGAATACAGGCACGTGCATAGGAACCCCCTCCTCGCTCCACGAGTGGGAATGTGGCCACAAAGTTGTGGCCACAAAACGGTTAGCATTTTCGGACCGACTGTAGGTATAGTGCGTTAGTCACGAAGCCACCTGTTCGCTCCATGCGCATGCTGCACGCACCCAAAGGCCGCGGACTATCATATCTCGCGGACACGGGGCCCCCATGGGTCCCCGTCGAAGCCGACCGATGTCCGGCGGGTTTGCCTACCTGCCAGGGGCAGAATCACAAATATCGCACATACCGGGCCCCCACGGCCCCCCAAGGGTCCCCGTCGATGCCGACCGATGTCCGGCGGGTTTGTCTACCTACCAGGGGCAGAATCACAAATATCGCACATACCGGGCTCCCATAGCCCCCCACGGGTCACCGTCGATGCCGACCGAAGTCCGGCGGGTTTGTCTACGTTCCAGAGGAAGTCCCAAGAATATTTCACATACGAGCCCCCTTGGATCTGTGGGTCTGCCTACCTTACGAAGCAGTTTCAAAATTATCACGTGTATCGCAGGCCAGCATGAGTCAAACGATGAGCAGCTAAGCTAGTTGGATTTGTATTCCCTCCAGGATAGAGAGGAGCAGTAAAAACTAGGCCCATTAAGGCACCGTTTTCCGTCGGTTCAGTGGTCCGACTACCTGGTGTGCGAGTATTGACACTGTCAGCCTCCAGGAACATTTATGTCACCTACCCCTGAAGTTGCAGAAGTACGCAAGTTACGAGATCGTTTTGCTCAGTGCGGCACTTTCAGGCGAGGTGACAGAAATCTTGCCGAGTGAAATTTTGACTCAACTCACCGATTTCCGTTAGTTCCGTGGTCCGACTTCCTGGTGTGCGAGTACCGACAGTGTCAACCTCCGGGAACATTTATGTCACCTACCCCTGAAGTTGCAGGTGTACGCGAATTAGGAGACCGTCCTGCTCAGTGCGGCACTTTCAGGCGAGGTGACAAAAATCTTGCCGAGTGAAATTTCGACTTTTCTCACCGATTTCCGTCGGTTACGTGGTCCGACTTTCTGGTGTGCGAGTACCGACAGTGTCAACCTCCGGGAACATTTATGTCACCTACCCCTGAAGTTGCAAAAGTACGCGAATTACGAGACCGTTCCGCTCAAGGCGGCACATTCGGGCGAGGTGACAAAAAGCGTATCGGTCTCGTAATTCTCGTAATTCTCTCGTAACCTGCAACTCCAGGGGTAGGTGACATAAATGTTCCCGTAGGGTGACAGTGTCAGTTCTCGCACAGGACGTTGTCGGACCACCGAACCGACAGAAAACGGTGCGAAAAGTGGAAATTTCACACGGCAATATTTTTGTCACCTCGCCTGAAAGTGCCCCACTGAGCGGAACGGTCTCGTAATTCGCGTACTTTTGCAACTTCAGGGGTAGGTGACATAAATGTTCCCGGAGGTTGACAGTGTCGGTACGTGCACAGCACGTAGTCTTACCACTAAACCGACAGGAAACGGTCCGAAATGTCTAAAATTTACTCGGGAAGATTTTTGTCACCTCGCCTGAAAGTGCTACACTGAGCGAAACGGTCTTGTCATTCGCGTACTTTTGCAACTTCAGGGGTAGGTGACATATATGTTCCCGGAGTTTGACAGTGTCGGTACGTGCACAGCACGTAGCCGGACCACCGAACCAACAGAAAACGGTGCGAAATGTCGAAAATGCACTCGGCAAGAATTTTTGTCACCTCGCCTGAATGTGCCGCACTGAGCGTACTGTAGCTGTCTCGTTATTTAGGTACATCTGCAACTTCAGGGGTAGGTGACATCAATGTTCCCGGAGGTTACAGTGTCGGTACTCAAACTTCTCCTCGAAGGTAGGCAAATCTGCCGGACATCGGTCCACATCGACGGGGACCTGTGGGGGGCCATGGGGGCCCGGTATGCGCGGTTCTTGTGCTACTGCCCCTGGAAGGTAGGCGAACCCGCCGGACATCGGTCGGCATTGAAAGGGACCCATTGGGGCTTGTATGGGCAATATTTGTGATTCTGCCCCTGGAAGGTAGGCTAACGCGCCGGACATCGGTCTGCATCGACGGGGACCTTTGGGGGGCCATGGGGGCCGGTATGCGCGGTATTTGTGATTCTGCCCCTGGAAGGTAGGCAAACCCGCCTGACATCGGTTGGCATTGAGTGGGACCCATGGGGACCCATGGGGGCCCTGCGTTCGCGGTATTTGTGATTCAGCCCCTGGAAGGTATGCAAACCCGCCGGACATCGGTCGGCATCGAGGGGGACCCATGGGGGGCCGTGGGGGACCAGTATGAGCGATATTTGTGATTCTGCCCCTGGAAGGTAGGCTAACCCGCCGGACAGCGGTCGGTATCGACGGGGGCCCATGGGGGCCTGGTATTTGCAATTTTCGTGACCCTGCCCCTGGAAGGTAGGCGGACCCGCCGGACATAGGCTTGGACCAGTACATCCCCACCGGGGGCCTCGGAGGCTTGTTGCACGCTTGCCCGTGCTTCTGCATGCCGCTGTCGACAGTGGCGTAGTAAATCGGAAATGACGGGGGGGGGGGGGGGGGGTAAACTTTGTTCGTTTTTGGGGTTGTGTTTTTTTATTCAGCAACTTGGTAAGTATAAATATGCAATTAAACTGTAACTGTGCATGTACAGTATTTACTTTACAAATATAAATATATCAATAATACATCCAGTAATTATTATAATACAGTATCTAACATTTTTTCAATTGTTGGTGATGTTTTAACATTTACAGTGAAATGTTTACAGCCTTCAGGACTCGGTTCTCGGACATGTACTGTAAAACCTGATCTGGAGAGCATGAAATGTCACGGTGGATGAAGAGGTGCGCGAGTCCGTTCAGTCGCTCCTCGCCGGTAGTGCTGCGCAGGTAAGTTTTAAGATTTTTCAGCGTACTAAATGATCTCTCTGCTGTTGATGTTGTAACAGGTAATAATGCTAAAATTCTAAGAAGATAGTTCACTGAAGGAAACACCTGCCTTGGGCACAACTTCAGAGCATCAAGAGCTGATCTAGGAATTTCAACATTTTGTGGCTGCAAGCTGAGGTGGCGAAAATATAATTTAAATTCTCCAAGAACTTCAAGCTCACAGCAGTCAAGAACTCTTTGGTACGTGGCATACAGAATTTTAGCCTGAGCAATGTCTTCAGGACCAAACCCGGCTTCACAGGCAGCTCTCGAATGCAGGAGGATTTTGAAGCAGGACAATAAATTTTTGTGAGCAAGGAAGCGCTGTTCCATTTGAGAAAGGAATGAGTCCAAGAAAGGTATGAAGACAGTGGCGTAGGAAGGGGGGGGGGGGGGGGGGGTTTGGTGGTTAACCCCCCCCCCCCCCCCCCCCCCCCCCCCCCCCCCCCCCGTGTCAGATCCGGCGGGCTGAGAAAAAATGTAAAGGGAAGAGAGGGAAAAGAAGAGAAAGGAAAGAAAGGAAGGAGGGGAAAAGGAGAGAGAGAGAGGAAGGGAAGAGAGAGAGAGAGAAAGGAAGAGGAAGAGAAGGGAAGCAAGAAGAAGGCGTGGGGCGGGAGAGGGAGAGGCTGAAGCGTCCTCCGTCCTCCTTCAGCTGCAGCGCGTCACGCTCCACGTCGGTCGCGGCGAGAGTTGTCATTGTTGGCGTCGCATCGCTTTGCTTGTCTGTGCCTGCCTGAGGCGGCGGCGGCAGGGATCGGTCGGTGCCGCGCCGTGTTGTGACTGTGTCCGCTGGCTCGCTGCGTCTCCGACCGTTTCGACACGCACACGCTACGCCCGCGGCCTGTCCCTTCCCTTCCCTTCGCTCGCTGCTTGGCTTACGAGTTCGAGAACGGCGTGTGCCTGTGCCGTGCCGTGTGCTGCCACTTCTGAATTATCCTTCTCTTCTTCGGCTTGTGAGTACAGTGATTTCTTTTACTGAAACGTGGCGTTAAGACGGGACGACGACGACGGTCACTTTCGTTTTGTGTTTTTGTATGTGTATCGGCAATCATTTCATCGACTTCGGTTTGGGATTTGGGAGTTTGGTTTGTTACCGTCGTATTCATATATCCGAAGGCGGTCGCTGTGATGCGCGGCGCGCGGTGCTCTTCTGTTAGCATGTCACTTTATTTTTCGGGTTGATGGAATACTAGGCATTTCCAGTTGGCTTTCAGACGGGAGCCGGGGAAATTAAAACTTTTCCAGACGTGCACTGTTGCCGCTCTGAAACAGCCATTAGGCATTTCCAGCGAGGCTCAAAACGGAAGTTGAAGGACAAGAATACTCGAGGGCGGAAGAGGATATCAATGACAAATGGCACGGCGACGGCACGGCGTATCGATACCATTTCCGCTCCGAAAGTATTTGTTTTTCAAATTCCGTTCTGAATCCTCTTTTCGAAAATGCCTATTACTTTTTCTTCTTCGCTGTCTTTGTCTTGGATTCTCACTGGGTGCCGGCTGTACTCCCGTGTTAAGGGGAAATCTAATCTGGTATATGGCTCTTTTCTGTGGGGCCGTGCGCATGGTTTCTCAGTTTCATTTTGTGTGTGTGTGTGTTGTGTGTGTTTGGTGCAGGTTGGTTGTGGTATTGCATTGGCATTGGTGATTGGAGTTTGTGTTGTGAGAATGCCACCACCCAAGAGAAAAGCATCAACAATTGACAACTTTTTCAACAAAGCTCCGAAAGCTGCGGCTTCGGAGATACGAGAATTCAGCGATGATGATCCAGATGATCCGGGCGAGGTGACTGTTGTCCCTGCGTCCCGTTCTGACGTTCCGGAACCTACTGGCTCAGAACCATCAGTGTCAGTTTGCCCCAACCCCAACCCCACGCATTCTCCAAAAGACATAAGCCTTCTTCTAGCTAGTGCTAAAGGTAGGAATAATAGAAACACTATTTTTGCAAAACAGTTATTTATTCGTTTTCGTAAACGGGTGCATAATAAGACACACTCAAATTCTACATCAATTTGCTTTGCAGGCTCAAAATTGACAGCAGAAGGAAAAAAAGCACATTTTAGAAAATGTTTGGAAACCCTCCATCGCGTTTAAATTTCCTCCAAGTGGCACTAGAAACCTGAAATTTCAGTTAAAGTGGCTTGGCGAATTTGACTGGTTGGTGTACAGCGCTGTCGAAGACGGTGCCTTTTGCCTCTGGTGTTCAATCTTCGCCCAGTCTGCATGTGGCCGCGGCAGGCACCAAACTGCAGGAAAACTTGTCACTGTAAAGTTTAACCACTGGAAAGATGCAAAGGAAGTGTTTAAAGCGCATCAGGACACTACTTACCATAAAGACGCGAAGATTTCAGCTGCTGAATTTTTAAAAGTCAGCACTGGATCCCAGGACTCCATTGACGTGCAGGTGGACACCGCTGCAAGACGCACGTTATGCCAAATTCTCTTGCTTAGTGTATGAGAAGTAAGTATAGTGCCTTAAACTGACGGACTCGCTGCTATTTTTCTTCGTAGGTAATGGAAAACAGAGCAAAACTTGCACCCATCATCGAAACAATCTTATTCTGTGGGCGTCAGGGTATTGCTCTCAGAGGACACCGTGACTCGGGACCTGTAGATCCATCTGGCGCCGAACCTGCAACAAATGAAGGAAATTTCAGAGCCCTGGTCAGATTTAAAATAAGAAGTGGCGATCAAAAACTTGCTGAGCACCTTGAAACTTGTGGAAGGAACACCTACATGAGCCCGACAGTTCAAAATAGCATTATTGTAGCATGTAAGAATGTAATCTTAAGGGATCTAGTTAACAAAATTAATGCATCTAAGGGATTTTCCGTCTTAGCCGACGAAACCACTGACAAAGCAAAGATTGAGCAGCTTACCTTGTGTATTCGATTCTTCGACGGAGACCATCTTCGGGAGGAATTCCTGCTGTTTATACCTGTAACAGATCTCAGTGGAGTGGGTCTGGGTACTGTGATCGTCCAGGCTTTACAGGATGTTGGCATTGATCTTGCTTACATGTTTGGGCAAGGCTACGATGGGGCTTCTGCTTCTGCTGTTACATTTTTTCTCAGCCCGCCGGATCTGACGGGGGGGGGGGGGGGGGTTTAACCCCCAAAACCCCCCCCCCCCCCTTCCTACGCCACTGGCTGTCGACCCGTGTGGCGAACGAATTGTACCTATACACTGTCCGGTTTATGCTGACCCGGTTGTGGCCACAAAGTTGTGGCCACATTCACTCTCGTGGCTGGCGGTGTTTTGGAGATTCGGGCTGGCCATCTTCAGAGCATCTGCGGGCAAGAGACAGGTGTCTGTTGCGCCGATTGACTGGGTCGGCTAGGGACGCAGCGCTCGGCAGTGCCTGGTGCACACGTATAGTGCACTCTTTCTGATTTGCCACCGGCTCAGTCATTGCCTGTGCGGCCCACGGCACACCTCAGCCCTGGCACCTATGGACTACGGCAGTGCAAGAGAGATGCAAGAGTCCGGATCCCCGACCAGGCAGTCAATCGCGGCTTCTCGTTTCCCACACACCCAGCCAGACCGCCACAACTGCACATCTATGCTACTCGTCCACCGTACTTACGCCTCAACTACGACTGCCCTCAAATGGACAGTAATCGTGCGCGACGCTGGACAGCAGCAACAAGCTCCGACGACGGGCAGACAGCTCGAGCAGCGACGCCCGACAGCAGCAACAAGCTCCGACGACGGGCAGCAATCCTAGGCAGCGACGCTGGACAGCAGCAGCAAGCTCGGACGACGGGCAGCAATCCTAGGCAGCGACGCCCGAAAGCAGCAGCAAGCTCGGACGAAGGGCAGCGACGTCCGAAAGCAGCAGCAAGCTCGGACGAAGGGCAGCAATCCTGGGCAGCGACGCCCGAAAGCGGCAGCAAGCTCCGACGAAGGGCAGCAATCCCGGGCAGCGACGCCCGAAAGCGGCAGCAAGCTCCGACGAAGGGCAGCAATCCTGGGCAGCGACGCCCGAAAGCGGCAGCAAGCTCGGACGAAGGGCAGCAATCCTGGGCAGCGACGCTCGAAAGCGGCAGCAAGCTCGGACAACGGGCAGAAAGCCCGGGCAGCGGCGCTCAACAGCACTTCTCCGACTGGCGGCGAGCAACTGACGAGGAGCCACAGCCGACCCGGCCCCTACTACTACTCCCGTGTCGGCACCTCCCTCCACTCCCCCTCGCCTTCCGCCGCCAGCATTGTTGCCGACCAGTTTCAGGAATCGTGTGTGTGTGTGTGTTTGGCGCTGGCGTTCTTCGATCACTTTTTCGATTAATTGCGTTTGAAATATTTCATAGTAGTAGCAGAGGCATGATATTTCGATGCGTGCGGTCGGCACTGCCGGAGCTCAGTGACGTCACGGCAGCCGTCCGTCCCGCCCGTCCCGCCCGTCCGGTGCTGCTGTTCGGGAGGCTGATATGTTTTGCCGTCTGTCGCCAGTGCGACGTGATATTTGGATATTCAATGCAAGTTTTCCTATTGCTGCGGCTGCGGTGTGGTTCGATGACAGGTAAGTGACAAGTAGTACGTCGGCTGCAAAGCAGTTCGTTTTCACGTACGCGCATTACGTAATTTTTTTACGAAACGACATCAAATTTATCAAGAAGTAGTGGTCGATTGATTGTCTTCGTTGGTGTGCGCATTTCCTTTTTAAAGCAATTTTCTGTCCGCGGACATTTACTGGAGCGCTGTGTTTCGGTTACGTAGGTTAAAGATGCAGTTGTTTACAAACAAGTTCAGAGGTTATGTTCCCCTGTACCTGTCCTGGCTGTTGTTGAAACAGTATTAATGTGAACGATTTGGACTATTTCATAACCTTCCAAATATATTCGATCTTAATCGCATTATTTCTCTTGTGCTACATGCCGTTACCTAAAACTGTTGGGAAGTACACTGGCGACCAAAATTAGCGGTCCACTAACGGCGGGCGCTGTAATTTGTAAGTTTTTGAAGGTAGCACCTTGAAATTTGCTACAGGCATGCCTCCAACCTTTGACTCGAGCCTCTGAAAGCGGCAACACCAGGTGCCACCCTCTCTAGTAACAGCCACCCCTAACGCGCGGCGGGGTGGAAAAACGCCGAAAGAGGACGTCAGAAAACACCGATAAGGAGGTCCAATGGGGGTAAAACTTCGTTTACCAGTTCAATAGACCCCGGGTGACAAGGTGACATCACAATTTGAACGGTCGTTCACACCCACCCCCCACCCCAGTTACCCCCACCCCCTACGGGGGGTGAATTTTTTTGTCACCAAAAATGAATTGCACGTCATGCAGGAGCCTTCGGGGCACATGCCCGTCTGTTTTTCCCCCCGATAGGACGAACCCTTTGACCGCAACCCCTTAAAAACGAAAAGACATTTTTGAAAATTGAGTTTTTTTTGTCCTTAAATGCATTTCAGAATCGAAAAAGACGCCAGAAAAGGTGTGCAGGGCCTGTCCCAATACGGCCCAATCGAAAATTTCCATCCGAAAAAAATTCACCCCCTCGTATGGGGTGGCTACCCCTAACCCCTGCCCTGCCGCCCCCAAAGTGCGGAGGTGAATTTTGGACCCAGCGCCAGATGCGCCTTGTCCAGGGCCATCAGCACACAAAATTTGAAGTCGCTCGTCCGATCCGTTCTCGCGCTATAGCCAAAAAACCTCGAAAATCAAGAAAACCCACCCCTAAAAGTCACCCCCGATACCGCCGAACTGAGTAGGGGTAGCAAATCGTTTCGAGCGGCGCAGGGTGTCCCAAACCTTTGTCTTGAAGGGCCCGGACGGCCAAACCGCTGCGGCCACCGGAAGGTCCTGAATAAGCCCATCACCCGGGACTCTGTACCGGGGACCACTGCACCGAGCGGCCGCCGCCGCGCCCGGAGCGCCGGGAGGGCAGGCCACCGGTGAGGCACCAAGCAAACGTCTACTCGCCGGCGGGGACGGGATTGGAAGCCGGCCGAGCGGCGCGGCGCGGCATGGCCGATCCAGTCCCTGCCGGCGAGTAGACGTTTGCTTGGTGCCTCACCGGTGGCCTGCCCTCCCGGCGCTCCGGGCGCGGCGGCGGCCGCCCGGTGCAGTGGTCCCCGGTACAGAGTCCCGGGTGATGGGCTTATTCAGGACCTTCCGGTGGCCGCAGCGGTTTGGCCGTCCGGGCCCTTCAAGACAAAGGTTTGGGACACCCTGCGCCGCTCGAAACGATTTGCTACCCCTACTCAGTTCGGCGGTATCGGGGGTGACTTTTAGGGGTGGGTTTTCTTGATTTTCGAGGTTTTTTGGCTATAGCGCGAGAACGGATCGGACGAGCGACTTCAAATTTTGTGTGCTGATGGCCCTGGACAAGGCGCATCTGGCGCTGGGTCCAAAATTCACCTCCGCACTTTGGGGGCGGCAGGGCAGGGGTTAGGGGTAGCCACCCCATACGAGGGGGTGAATTTTTTTCGGATGGAAATTTTCGATTGGGCCGTATTGGGACAGGCCCTGCACACCTTTTCTGGCGTCTTTTTCGATTCTGAAATGCATTTAAGGACAAAAAAAACTCAATTTTCAAAAATGTCTTTTCGTTTTTAAGGGGTTGCGGTCAAAGGGTTCGTCCTATCGGGGGGAAAAACAGACGGGCATGTGCCCCGAAGGCTCCTGCATGACGTGCAATTCATTTTTGGTGACAAAAAAATTCACCCCCCGTAGGGGGTGGGGGTAACTGGGGTGGGGGGTGGGTTTGAACGACCGTTCAAATTGTGATGTCACCTTGTCACCCGGGGTCTATTGAACTGGTAAACGAAGTTTTACCCCCATTGGAACTCCTTCACGGTGTTTTCTGACGCCCTCTTTCGGCGTTTTCCACCCCGCCGCGCGTTAGGGGTGGCTGTTACCAGAGGGGGTGGCACCTGGTGTAGCCGCTTTCAGAGGCTCGAGTCAAAGGTTGGAGGCAGGCCTGTAGCAAATTTCAAGGTGCTACCTTCAAAAACTTACAAATTACAGCGCCCGCCGTTAGTGGACCGCTAATTTTAGTCGCCAGTGTAGTTCTTACTCTACTGTTAGCACTCGGTTAGCAGTAGCATTCTCTGGTCGCAGCCAACTATCAGAGTGTTCGAAGCACCGTTGCAGATGAAAGAAAAAGTGCATTTCTTAAAACAATACCTTTGATTTGTTGCAGTGCTTTGTTCGTGCGGTGATGCTACAAATGTATGGCAAAACGACTTTGCTGTGACAGTGGTTCGGTTAACACGTGACATGTTTCCAATCTCAAGTCATGAGACCATCGCAAATATTATGAGGTAAGCATCTATTTAAATATTGTTTATGTAGTCTATTCATACATCTATTTGTTTTCATTCAACTTCCTGTTCTTCTTTCAGGTGACGAGGACAAGCTTTGAGCACATTGTTGTACCCGAGTGTAAATTTATGCTGGGCTCGTATTAAGCTGAACCTGGTCAGTAGTTCATTTGGCTATAAATATTATTTTGCTGTGGGGGGAATGTGTGGCTGTAACACGCCTACAGCGATCTCTGATTGATTTTTTTTACGTTTGATATCAATATGCTTTTGGAGAGAAACTAATTTCTATTTCTTTTTGTTTCAGAACACATCAATGTTGATTCATTAAATGGGGCATGCCATATCCTTGCAGATGTTTGAGTCCGAAATCTTCGTCGTCAAGCACCTAAAGTTATATATGTAAGTTGCCACTAAACTTCATGCGAATGCGGAAATGCTTTCAGATAAGTATTTAGACTGATATGTTAGATGTATCATTACTATGCTTTTCTTTTTCCAGACATTCCAGCCATTGCTAACATCAGTCGACAATCAACATCATGTACGAAAGTTCATGATACATGTAGTGCCAGTGCCTCATGGAAATCGTAGACCATTCTTGTCCACTCCTGTTACCATTGCTTCCTCCTCAAAGTGCTCAGCTGTCCTGTTCAAAAGTTTATTTTGATAGTGTCTGTTGATCCCATTCTCATTTTTTGCAACAGTTCTGTTCTTTATCCTGTATTTATTCCATTTATAGAATATAAATTATTGATGTAAATTTGAAAACTTTGCCTTCATGTAAGAATTCTTAATTTAGCTTATCCATCTTCAACAGTTGTATCGTAAATCGTTTCCTGAATTAATTTAGAGACCTTTCGGTATTATTATACCATTACCAATTTCTATGAAGTCTTTACCTGTAAATGAGATGCTCTGGACTACATCAAATGTCTAAGTGTGACAAAACATTTTGCCTGCTTGCTACTTCTGCATTCACCATCCGTAGATCAGTAATGGTTACACTGTAAAAATTTCTTCGTAAAATAATGAGTCAGTATTATATGAACAATTATCGAGAGTCCTCATTCCTGGTAGTGACGAGAATTTCTCGTAACGTAACGAATAGTTCATTAATTTTAAAAACAGGGTTGCCATAATTTAACGACCAATTCGTAAGTTTTCGAATACTTCATTGTTTTTTTTAAATGCAATATGATGGTCTTTTCACGCCACAATTTTGTGTCCTCCAAATGATTGCTTCTACTTTCAAAGAAAACAGCTCACTTCAGAACTTGACCCAGCTTTTCCGTAACTGTTAGTAGTAGGAAGACCAGAATAGTTTTGTAATTGGAATCTTCAAGTAAAAGAAATTCCATCATTGGCACACCTTTAGCAGTAATTAAGACTACAACGACAACTTATTATTTTGGTTTTCTAAAGTAGGGCACTCTCCGTCAGAAATGAAGCTTAAGGATGGCAAAGCCAATTCTCAGAGCACTCCATAAGAGCCATGTTGTGGATTCGATTCTATTGTGGGTAAGCTAAGCTTGGATAAACAATGCCTGCAAACTTAGCACTCAGTAAAACACCAAGTTGAAGGATTTCCCCATCAAAACACATAATTATGACCATAAAAATTTCAACAGCTGTTCCACCTTTGCACGACCGTAACAAACCATCAAAACTAGCAGACAAGTATAGGGTGCTCCCACAATGTTCCCTTCACTTCAGTTCAGTTCAGTTCGCTCCACTTCTATTACTCCGCTCGGCAGAGGGATGCACCCGCCGGTCGAATTGGAAGTGGACATCGAGTCGGATGATGCAAGCCGTACCGTATGAACGAAAGTAATATATATATAAATTTGAATATCTGCGTTTCAAACAAATATGGTAGCGACATCGCGGGGAAAATGGATTTTTGTGGGGGACTACTTTATGTCCCCCCCCCCCCCCCCTCGGAGACCATCCACTTCATCTCTCCCCGATCCGATGGCATAACTTATGTCAGCTACCAAATTCTCGGCCAATATAACATTTGATTTATTTTGATCCTGCTGGGAGGAGGAAGGGGGTGAGATGAAGCGGATATGCGACCTAAAGTAAGATGTAGTGATAGCGTTGGTACCGCGCATCGCTGGGAGGCCGCGACGTGGTTTGCGTCTCCGCCGTGAGGTGGCGCTGGCGCTCGACCAATCAAAAGCCACGTCCGCACGCACACAGCGCAGGCGGGACGAGCTTGAATCGTAACCGACGGCGTGATATAGTGGGCACAGGCGATTGTTAGATCAGCGTCGACAGCGGCATCATCGTTCAACCTAAAGCTAAAGAAGCTAAAGAAGTTACTCGACGCAGAAAGGAGAAGTTGTTGTACGTGCCCTCGGTACGTGCCTCCTACCCTTTTCTCTCTCGACCAAGTAAGTACGTTTCTACCAGGGCAGCGTATGCAGAGCAAACGCCGCGCGTTCGGTCGTTCGTCGTTTTGCACCAAAATGGACTTTTTATCCAGTAGCCTTTTGAAACCTGATTTTTTTCTGCATCTGGAGATCCGCAAGGACTTTATAGCGGTCTCTAAATATTGACCGATTTCCAGTTTTACGGCATAACTGATCGATCTTCTTTCGTTACAAGCCGTCGTTAGCAGGCTGGAGAACTCAGATGATGTGGGCTCGGATAAAAGGTCTGTTTGAAGTTGGAGCCCCTAACATGTATCCTGGTGGTTCACAAACGCCGTGCGTTTCAGGGCAGGTGAGAGGAGGGGGGGAAGATGCTGGAGAAGTCGTGTCTGAGGTGCACAGGTGCTTCTTTTTTTTTTGCTATTTGGAGCCTCCGTTTACTATTTTACGATTCAAAAGCGGCCGTGCTACGCGCCGTTGCTGTAGATGGCGCGGCGAGCGCAGCACTAGCCCCCCCCCCCCCCCCCCCGCCCCCCTAGCCCGCCACCCCCCCCCCCCCCCCTTCCGGCTGAATGTAAACAAGCAGAAAGCAGCAGCAAGTGTCCTGCATCTCTTCCAGACTCACCACCTCAATTGTCCCTCCAACTTCCTCCTGGCGCTGACTTCGGCTTTTGTTAAAGGGTTTGATGTTGGATGTTGTTTGATTTTGTTTGCAGCTTGGCTTCACAGACATGTACTTGTTTTCAGATTTAATTTTTAGCACTCCACAGTGTCTGTCAGCTCAGTGGGGCTCAGTGGCAGCTTTCTCAGATAAGTAACATTCAATTTTGGTGTCGGTACTCGAATTATTTCCTTTGTTACTGTCCCAGCCCCTCAAATTCCAGTACCCTCGTTGTCATTATCCCCATTGTCCTCATTGCCCCCCAGTCCAGTCCAGCTGAGCTTATTGCTCTGTCCCTGCCGTCCACCTGATCTGAAATACCTTGCCCTGTCCTTCCCTACCTGATCCGTGGTGACCCACTTACTCCTCGATGATCCAGTCCAGCTGAGCTTATTGCTCTGTTCCTGCCATCCACCTGATCTGAAATACCTTGCCCTGTCCTAATCTGTCCTTCTATCACATTGTCCATGTTAAATAATTGAAATAATGGCCCCCTTTTTATTCCAGAGAAAATGTCTTTGTATGAAATGAGCACTCTTGATGCATCGAATGGCTCAAGCAACACTAGTGCTATGAGCAGTAGTAGCCTTGTTGAAGGGAGGGCACAAAGGAAAAAGCAGGCCCCAAAAGGTGACCTGAGTAGTCCAGTGCTCATATCACTGGTTTCTCAGAAGCCATGTGTGTGGGACTTCAATTTAGAGGCGTACCACAACACCAATGCAAGGTCAGCAGCTTGGGAAGATATTGCCAAGAAATTCCACAGCACCTCAGGTAATGTCTGTTTCTTGATTTCTGCTGTTTGGAGAATTGTGGCGTTATTGCTTTTGTGTTGCCTTCTCATTTAACTCATCTAAACCGGTATGTTTTATTTCTAGCTGCTGAGTGCTTAGAGCACTGGAATAAGCTGAGAAATAATTTGCGACAGAATGAGGCTCGCCATGAAAAGGCTACACGTTCTGGTGCAAAGGCAACCAGGCTTAAGCCATATGTGTATGCCAAGCAAATGTCTTTTTTGAAAGTTTTAAAAAGTGATATGGTGGAAATCCAACAGGGAAATGCAGATGAGGACGTTGGCTCGTTTCTGAAACCGAGCCACACATCATCACCCCTGAAAGAGATCCAGAATATATTTGAACCAGTCAGTATAATTTATCTTGATTGTTACCAATATTTGATTCGACCTATGCATTATGTGATGGACCTAAAAACAATTTTTTCTTGTTTGCAGAAATCTTTGAAATACAGCTCTGACAGTCTGACTGGTGGTAGTGAAAACCTTCCTCCCTCACCCATCAGACTGAAGTCCTCTCCTGTCAGATCAAGGTCCTCTCTCATCAAACTACCATCTCCAAGTAAACTCAAGGTATATTTTTCTTATGTTGAGTAAGGTTTCTGAAATGTCGGGTGCGGCCACTGCGCCTTAGTCTCTGCTTTCTCTTTCCTAATTTCTGGCTGCTACATCCAGCCTTCCTATCGTTCTAGTCTGCATGCTTGCTTGCTGGCCTGCTTCTGTGCTTGTGCAACACAGCCGAACTCAGGATAGTTGTGAAGGCTGTCGCTGGCACAGGCACATGGGCCACTCTTCAAGGGCTCAACACCTTGCTATACTCAGCCTATCTCTTTGCTTCTGCTTGCTGATATCTGCTTGCCAACCTATGCCGTGCACATGCTCCCCAATTTACTGTGAAATTTTTCCAAGTAAAGTAAAGGGGAAACGCAATGATCTGTTACAATTATGTGTTTTATTTTAGAGTAAAAATAGACCGGTGAAAAGAGTTAGAAAGAACAATGCCGCCAAAGTTTCCTTCATTCTTCCTGCTATTGCTGAGGAAGATGAGAATGAGACTTTAGATGAAGAGGAAGATGTAAGTCTGCAATCTGTGTTTTATTTTTCCTTTGTACTAAAAATATTTTCTTTGTAATGTGACATGTTTTGTTCTCTCTCCTTATTTGTAGACTGGCCTAATTCCACCAAAGCTCTCAAAGAAAATTCGAAGGCAAAAACAGCTGAACGAAAAAAGGGAGGAGCAATGTGCAAAAATTGCACAAAAAGTAAAAGCCTCTAAACTCACAAGCCGCCCAAGCTTCCAACCAGAAAGGCACTTTTTGGAGAACTTGATCGTCGAAGAAGACCGGTTCTCATATTTTGCGATGTCATTGGTGCAACCTTTGAGGTCATTGCCACCTCAGGTTGCCAGAGAGCTGTGCCTCTCAATTATGAGCCAAACGTTTCAGGCAGAGGCAGCTGCTGAGAAGCGTAAGCTGGAACCCGAGGCTGGGGAAGATGTTCAACCGGAAACAAAAGTTAATGGTCCAATGCCGCTCTCTGCTAAACAGGAGGTTCGTAATCCCTACCCCAACCTCCTCTCCTACTCCTTGAAAGTAATGATTTTCTTATTGCGGTAGTGCATTCCTAGACCAGATTATGTTCAATTTTTGTTACTTTACAATAGGCCCAAGTGGATACAATTCTTCTCAACAAAGACGTGACAACAATAGGATTTGGCCTCACTTTGAAATTTGAAGACTTTCAAACCCTGATGCCCTATGTGTGGCTTACTGACAATGTGAGTACTTTGGCTCTTTCTGGTCAATCTCATCCATTCTGCAAGGAAGATTCTACTTTTATGTTTTTTCTTTGTACAGATCATAAATTTCTATATGAGCTTGATCATGAAGAGAGGGGGAATGCTCAGAGACTGCCAAATTTATGTATGCAACACTTTTTTTATTAAGGCTTTGAGTAGCCCTAATGGTGTTGAGTTGGTCCTGAAATGGACGGAAAATGTTGATTTGCTTTCCCTTGAGATGATGGTTGTCCCAGTTCATCAAGGGGACAATCACTGGTGCCTGGCAGTACTCAATTTCAAAGAAAAAAAGGCTGAGTATTTTGACAGCCTACAAGGGAGGAACCCTCAATGCCTAGAGGTGAGAAAATTTCAGTGCTTCAGAACTTAGCCAATAGGAGTGGGCAGAGAAGTAAGTGTTAATCGCCCCCACCTTTTTTTCAGATGCTGTTTAGGTTTTTAGAAAAAGCAGCTCTTTCAAGGAAAATGCCCTTTGAAATTATTGAGTGGGACAGAATCCACAGAAAGGTATGCATGCATCCTAACTTATGTCCGGCTAACATTTAACAGGTCACTTCAACTATATACTGGTTGTCATTTTTACAGGATATTCCGCTCCAATAAGGAGGTACTGAGTGTGGAGTTTTCATTTGTGTGTATGCTGAGTATATCACCAGAAAGGCACCATTAAATTTCTGCCATGAGGATATGAGACACTTTCGGAAAAAAATTGCTCTTGACATCTACACCCAGATCCTCCACTAAATATTTGAATAGATAAGTGAATTCAGAAAGTTTCAGAGATATTTTTGTTTTTGTCAAAAAGATGTTGTCCCTGTGTAGTTCATATGCTGTAGTTCTGATTCTCATAATTTGCCTTGGTGCAAACAAGTGCAAATTATTTCACTTGTGTTTTCATCGGCTGTAGTACATACATTTTCGTTCATTGTTGTTTGATTGTAGTGCTCTTTTCAAGACAAGATTGTATTGTCTCATATTTTCTGTAAAGGATATGTACTTGACCCATAATAGATTTACCAGCCAGTATTTGTTCCTGTAATATTTTCAGCTGGCTTTTGCACTTTTGAACCACAATCATCACATCTTTTGCCTCACCATATCACCCTACTCGCCTTCTCATGCGCGCTCCGCGCGCATTCGAAAGCTCGTTTAGAGGGCCTTCGGCCCTCTCGTGTGTCGTGAGGGGACCTCTCGCTGCGCTCGAGGTCCCCTCACGCCACGTGGGCCCTTCGGGCCCACCATTTTTTGGCGCCCTGTGGGCGCTTCTTTTTCCGTGGTCATGTCCTTTTCAACCGGCGCTCGAGGACGGGGTGCAGGGTCTCAAGGACGGTGTGATGTGCACTTATCATGACCCTCACCCTTTGCCCTTGGCAGCGCCGCGAACCGCAAGTCTCTCGGTGGCTGGGTTCCCGAGATATTCCGCATTTAAGTAGATGAGCTCTCGAGGACGGGGTGCAGGGTCTCGGGACCGGTGTCGGTGTCACTTGTTCATGACCCGCTACCTTTGCCCTTGCCAGTGCCGCAAACCTGAAGTCTCTATGTGACTTATTTCCCGAGATGCCCTTCCGTTGAGCAGGTCGGCTCTCGAGCGCGGGGCCCGGGGTCTCGAGACCGGGTGTGCGGGGTTTCGAGACCGGTGTCATTTACAATCGCTGACGACCCGCACCCTTCTCCTTAGGCCATTGCCGCAAACCGCATGAGTCTAGGTCAATTGCCTGCCGAGATGTTCCGAATTTTAGTAGATGAGCTCTCGAGGACGGTGTCCGGGGTCTCGAGACGGGTGTCAGTGGCACTTGTCCATGACCCTCTTCCTTTGCCCTTGGCAGTGCCGCAAACCGCAAGTGTCTAGGTGGCTGGGTTCCCGAGATGTGTGTGATTATATGTGAAATGCCAGAAACCTCATCTCTATGTCACTTGGATCTAGAGTTACTGCCTTCGTTCCCGTTTGCGGCCATGCATGGCATTACGTAGGCCACTGACACCTGCAGCAGCACCCAGGGGGTTAGTTTGGTCAGTTTTCCTTTACCGCCCTGCGATGCCCTGCCGAATGCCGCGAACCGCATCGCTCCATGTCAATTTGTTCTTGAGTTACCGCCGAACGTCAATTATTCTTGTAATTGCAGGATTAATTTTCTACCATCTTAATTTTCAAAAGTGGTAGTTCATTCGTGCATAGTGGCTGTTGGCACATGTTGAATTTTGGAAGTTTTATGTATAATGAACTCTAAATAAATAGTTTGTTTTTTGTATCGTTATGCCTTCTCTATTCTTTCGCTTTATGCATTTAAAGTGCCACACGTACCGAATTAACTACTGATGGCAGACGAAGCGTTTGGCCTCACTTTGAAATATGCAGACTTCTAAACCCTGATGCCCTATGTGTGGCTTAATGACAATGTGAGTACTGTGGCTCTTTCTGGTCACGTCTTCGCTTATTTTGTTAGTTATTACAAAATCCCAACAAAACGTGAGTCTATCCTAGAACGTCCCCCCTTCTAGAACACCCTCAGAGTTTTCAATCCAAAAAAGAATTGTATTAGCTTCGATACATTTTTCTTATTTTTCATATTTAATTTTCACATGTACACCAAATACACAAGAAAAAGTTTGGTTTGACAGTAAAAGGCAGAAATTTCTTCACACATTTCAACATAAAAATATTGTAATTTTAGCCATAGTTTGAAGGTCTCACAGTATAAACAACAAATCATCTTTTCATATCACCAACACTATGGTTATTCCAGATTTGTTCCCAAACACACCACATTCAATTTTCACATGTACATCAAATGAAAGAATACACAAGAAAAAGTTTAGTTTGAAAGTAAAAGGAAAACACACACCTTTTATTTTTGAATTAATTGAAAAACAAAATTTCTATAGGGCAAGCCCTGTTATAGACCATACATTGTTTACTTGTTAAATATAGATGACAAGGCGACAGGTAGACTTACAAGGACAAAAATAAATTACTTTACAATTTATAAAAACAAACAATAGAATATAAATGTAATCAAATGATTTAACAACCATAAGAACATAACATACCCAGGAAAACATTTATAAGCAGGTAATGCATTAGTCGGGTTTCACTATACAAATATCCCCTTAAAATGACAACTCACCCAGCGTGTGCTTTCTTCCACTGACCTGGAGTAGGATTTTCGATGAAGTAGTCCAGGAGGATTTCACGAATGTCCTCTCCCACCGTAGCATCTTCCGGTGCACATCCCAAAACTTTTGACTTTAGCACATTGAGCTTCAGCCTTTGCAGGGCAGCCTCCTCTTCTTCAACACTTTTATTCTTATAGCGCCCCCTGATTAAAACCCCATCAGCATTCATAAAGTCACTGTAGCACTCAGGGGGTGATCGTACTCGTGTAGGAGGTACACTTTCTTCATCGAGGAGATGGTAGTTTGTGAGAGCACAGCAGGCCATAGTGACATATCGGCACACAGTCTTGGAGGCCTCCATGGTGCGGTCAAACACAGAGTACCTCTTCCACAGCAAGCCGAACGCATCTTCAACACAGTGCCTTGCTGCAGAGAACCGGGAGTTGAAGACTTTGAGAGGCAAACTCAGAACCCCTTTTTGCCTAGGAAAGGGGCTCACGAGATTCTCATTCCTCTCAAATGCACCATCTCCTACTAGCATGAGTGGGAGATTACCCTCAATGCCCTCAAAGCGACATGGTGGAGGGAACTTTAGTTTCTTGGAGCGCAGCAATTTCCCAAAAGTAGACTTCAGGAAAATATCACTGTCGCCCCTCCGACCACTTGCTCCAACATCGACAAGGATGAACCGACGTTTGGCATCAACGATGGCCATCAGCACAAAGCTTTTTCTGTCCTTGTAATTGAAATACCTGGAGCCACCATGAGCTGGGTTCTGAAACACCAAATCAGTTTTGAAAATTAGAAGAAAAAAAACGAAGATAAAACAGTAAATGCTAGGATGGTCCACCCTATTCTAATGAATCTAAATGATTGAAGCCTTGAAAAAAATGTGTTTTCCATCAACAGCACCCAGGCAATGGGGAAAATTCCACATAGCTTCATAGTCTGCGACAATTTTCAGCCACATGTCCTCTGAAAATTTTTCAAATACAAGGGGCTCCAACGTAGTATACAGAACAACAGATGTTTCCATTACAATTTTGGAAATAGATTTGTCTGATACTCTATGAGCATAAGACAAAGACATGTAACTCTCTCCAGAAACATAGTACCTGTTCACAACATTCTTTGGATTAGTTACCTGATACAAGCAATGTAAATGAGGAAGAACACAACAGGTCTTACCTGAGAGTAATAGCAAGACGTTCACCAGGGCAAATTGGTTCTCTCAAAGAGTACTTTTGAAGGGGCCGACGTACCAGCTCAAGGAGTTTATCAAATGCAGCACTAGTCATTCGTAAATAGTTGTAGAACTTTTCTGGGTCCTTTCGCAGATCAGGGATTAAGACATACCAGGCACCCTTGGTCTTACGGTCTAGAAATAAGGAGCGGACCCAAAATCTCCTTTGCTTCGGCACTGATTTGTCGCAGTTTTGTGACTCTCCTCCTTTGTTCAAACTGCTGCCTACACATCCACTGAACATTTTTGGACAACTTGATGCGTAGATCTGCACCCAAAGGAGAAATCATACTACTGATTTAAGTTAAAAAAGTATTATTACAGTGTAAGAAAAGGAAACATACTGTTTTGAAGCAACCGCAGCCTCCCTCTCCTCTTTGCCATCAGCAGCATGACAAAGAAATTCATTTCTCCTGAAGATTTTTCAATTATATTCAATTATTCAATGTCCTGAAATAAAAAGCGGGCATTATTTCAATTATTTGACATGGACAATGTGATGGAAGGACAGATTAGGACAGGGCAAGGTATTTCAGATCAGGTGGATGGCAGGAACAGAGCAATGAGCTCAGCTGGACTGGATCATCGAGGAGATCTGGTAGAGAAGGACAGGGCAAGGTATTTCAGATCAGATGGATGGCAGGGACAGAGCAATAAGCTCAGCTGGACTGGACTGGGGAGCAATGGAAGAGATGCAGGACACTTGCTGCTGCTTTCTGCTTGTTTACATTCAGCCATTCAGCCGGAGGGGGGGTGGCGTGGGTGGCGGGGTAGGGGAGCGGGGGGGGGGGGGGGGGGGGGGGGGAGGCACGTACCGAGGCCACGTACAACAACTTCTCTTTTCTGCGTCGAGTAACTTCTTTAGCTTCTTTAGCTTTAGGTTGAACGATGATGCCGCTGTCGACGCTGATCTAACAATCGCCTGTGCCCACTATATCACGCCGTCGGTTACGATTCAAGCTCGTCCCGCCTGCGCTGTGTGCGTGCGGACGTGGCTTTTGATTGGTCGAGCGCCAGCGCCACCTCACGGCGGAGACGCAAACCACGTCGCGGCCTCCCAGCGATGCGCGGTACCAACGCTATCACTACATCTTACTTTAGGTCGCATATTCGCTTCATCTCACCCCCTTCCTCCTCCCAGCAGGATCAAAATAAATCAAGTGTTATATTGGCCGAGAATTTGGTAGCTGACATTAGTTATGCCATCGGATCGGGGAGAGATGAAGTGGATGGTCTCCGAGGGGGGGGGGGACATAAAGTAGTCCCCCACAAAAATCCATTTTCCCCGCGATGTCGCTACCATATTTGTTTGAAACGCAGATATTCAAATTTATATATATTACTTTCGTTCATACGGTACGGCTTGCATCATCCGACTCGATGTCCATTTCCAATTCGACCGGCGGGTGCATCCCTCTGCCGGGCGGAGTAATAGAAGTGGAGCGAACTGAAGTGAAGTGAAGTGAAGTGAAGGGAACATTGGGTGCGGTCCAGTTAAGGGGGACGTAGCGCTGGCCGCGCGGCCCGCTCCGGCCGATGTGCGCAGCGCGCTCGGAGCGCTGCGCAGGCGTTTACTATTTTAATGATATTTCGGCCGCCAGTGGACGGATCGTCATGAAACTTCGGCAACGGGCTCTTGAAACATGCATCTCGGCGCCTATATCAATAAATCGTCTAAAAATTATTTGAAAATGCTTGTTATCGTTACATGTAGTACCCGTCGAAGTGACTGACTGGTAATGAAGTTGGCGGCGAGAAAGTGAGAAAAATCGCGTAACTAGGTTGTAGGTACATGCTTTGTCTATCCGTCTGCCAAACGGCGTACACCTAGAGCCAACCGTTTGTTCATGTTTAAAACGCCGAGGCACTGCACACGCGGTTTTGCGCGACCTCCGGCCCGGAGGGCTAGGCGCGGCTCGCCACGGCCGCGGCGTCCCCCGCACCGCGCCCTCACTCCACCACCCGGCGGGACCGCCGGGGCCTGCGGGGCGCGGGCAGGCGGCGGCGGGGGTCCCCGTCCGTCCATCCGCGTCCGTCTGTCCACCGACACAATGCAGGCAGCAGACGCGCGGCCGAGCCGGCCGGACCCCGTCACCGTTTCGGCGAACCTAGCCGGCCCGGACACTCCGGAGCCTGCGTGGTGTGAAGTGGCGTGGCGGGGCGGGGGCGGGTCCGCCGCGGCGCGTGCCGCACCGCGGAAGGGCGCGACAGGTGGAGTGTGCTTATCGAAAGTGAAAAACTATTATTGTTGGCGCGGAGTGACATACATGTTTCTCCGAATTGTGACGTATGAGTGCGGGCGCGTACTTGTGTGTGAAAGGAGGAGACATTTGGATGTTTTTAAAAGGGGAAGATTTATTGTTACTCTTTCTTACATTTCACTTTTTTCTACCAAATTTTCTTTGTATAGTTTTTCTCATTTCTGCCATGTTTTCAGCTTTCCTTCTTTTTACTTCTGCTGTTTTCCTCAGCTCCTCCGCCTTCCTCTCTTTTTCTATTTTTTTACGCTCCCTCTCCAGTTTTCTTTGTTCCTTCTCTTGTTCCTCTTTCTGTTTCTTCTGTGCATATGCATCAATTGCGTCCTGAATGTACTGCGGTTCCCTGATGTCGTCGGTCTGCCGTCGAACCTTGCAGTACCGGGGGAGAACATATTCGGGCAGATACGCCTCCAAGTAAAATCTAGGAACAAGAACGGAACGCGGTGAAATGGCCGTTGAATGAGACCGTCCTGTTGTAATTGACAGTCGATACGCACCTCACAAGTTGTGGCTCCATTTCCGTCTTCCAGAACTCGTCGTCACGGGGCACAACTACTGTGTGGTCCCAGTGCTCCGTCCACACATAGAACAGGGCGTCCGCGCGGCCCGTTATGTGGAGCTGGCCCTGGACCTGGAAATGGTACCGGCTCCGCGGCCTGAGCTTCACCCCACCGGTCTCGTCCATCTCTAGGAAGGGAAGCTGCGGCACACACAAATTTTATTACTAAACAGTTTTTAGCATGTTAAAATAGTAAATAAGTGATTGCATTCTCACCTTCCGGTTTTCTATGGCCTCCTGAATAGATCCATATGGCTTTGCACTTGTCGGGCACTTGACTTCCAGCAGTCTCGTCTCTCCTATCAGCCCGTCTGAAAACAGCAGTAGCAATTGTTTGAGAGCAAGTTAAAAATATTGGGGTGGCGCCCAAATGGCCGCTCAAGGCACCCACTCACCTGGAGACGCCCCGAGGAAGGGGTGTTGCTTGTCCACAAAGAGGCCGCACTCCCGCACAGGGATGTTGTGGTGCTCCCTCAGTCTCTGTATGGCCTTGACCTCGTCCTCGACCCCCGACCTGCACGCGCCCAACTGCCCCTTCTTCGCGCTGTTGTGGAGGATGTCGTGGACGAGCTTCTTACAGGACGTGTGCTCCATCCGCGAACAAACCTGCCCAAAGCTGGAGGCGCAGAGCCGAGGGCGCCGCTCCACCAGCCACTCCTGCGACCGCTGCGTAAAGGACTGGATCTCATCCAGTCTTCCCAGGTCCTCCTGTAGTTTTTGAAGAAGCTGTTCCATTCTGCTCTTCATGAGGTCAAGTTCTTCCACGGTGTCAGGAGGCAGGGGTGGCAGGGGTGCAGCTCTGCCCCGGGGGCCGGGAGCGCAGGGCCCGGCCGGCTCGTCGGGGTCGTCGGGGTCTTGGGGCGCTCGTTGGCTCATCCCGTAGTGCCGGTCAGGCCCCACAGCTGTGGTCCTCCTGCGAGGCACACGGCCTTCCCTCTCCCGCTGCCGCCGCAGAGCGCGACGCCGGCGGGCAGAGTCCAGCAGACGACCTTTTTTGGCCGCGTGCTTGGCCGCGTAGAAACCTGTGTAACAGCAAGCCAAGCGTTAGTTTTGTAACTACCCCCCCACCCCCACCCCCTCCTCCCCCCGCCAGCCCTCACGTACCTAGGCGAATGCCACCTGTCAGCTTTCTATGAACCTCTCTTAGAAACTGCCCCCCTGTGTTCAAAGAGAGTATGGCGGCAGCGCACCGGTGGTTGTAAGAAAATCGGTGAGAAAAAAAAATTCTCTTCCCACCTAAAAATTTGGCGATCACGCAGTTCGCCACCTCTGACGGGTTGTTGTTCACGTTGTGCAGCAGGCTTGAGGCCTGATCTGCCATGTTGTTGGCGTACCTCATGACCTCCGCCCACATCCCTGCCCTCTCAAACCGGGGGACGACGTCCTCCTCGTCGCTGTCCGGCCCGGGCTGTGGGGCAGAGGGGGGCGCCGTTGAGGTGGGCGGCGCAGCGCCGGCCCGTGTCGTGGTCCGCGCCGCGGCCTCCCGTGCCCGCACCGCCTTGCAGAAGTACCGGGCGCACGCCGTGTGCCGGCCAAACACATGGGCAGGCGCGTTCAATATGTCAGCCCGGAGGAGCTGCGCCCGTTGGGCCTTCGTTTGGGGGCCTGCGGAGGGGGTGAGATGAGGGCGACTGCTGAACAACTCAGTAAAATCAATAAGAAATAACAGCCGGGAGTCTCCGTGTCTCACCTTCCTCCTTCGCGCGATAAACACTGGCTGTGCTGATCGCCGCCACCAGGGCCTCGATGTTGTCCCTGATGAGGCATCGCAGAGCAGGGTTGTACAAGTTACATTTTAAATGTAACGCGTTACCGTTACCGTTATTTTCAAAAAATGTAACGCGTTACCGTTACCGTTACTCCCCTAGAAAAAACGTAACGTAACGGCGTTACTGTAACGATGTAACGGCGTTACCGTTACAAGGGGAGCGAGAATTTTGCACAAGTGTGGGAAAGTTTAAAAAAAACTGGTTTGGCAAGCCTAGAAATTATTTTAATTTCTAAAAATTATATTTGGACTTATAACTAAAAAATTACACAAGCAAACTAGCAATTGGCAAGAGCAGTGTTTCAGAGAGCAACTAAAACAAATTTTTAAGGCCTACTGCCAAAAGGCACGATTAACGGCCAGCAAAAGTTCCATCTCAAGATTTTCATCCCCCACTCTATTACGAAGATAGCTGAATCTTAGCCCAGCCTTCGAGAACATTCTTTCCACCGCCCCACTGGAAGGGAGGTGAGTGTTATAGCGGAGAAACAACACGGCCAAGCGGGGAAATTTGCGTGTGCCATCCGGCCCCTGCTGTCTCGTTTTCAAGTAACGATAACGTCGTTACACCGTTACACGTCAAAAGTAACGTGTGCTCGTTACCGTTACGTCTCTTGTCGAAATGTAACGCGTTACCGTTACCGTTACATGGAATTGTAACGCGTTACGGTAACGCCGTTATATCGTTATTGTAACGTGTACAACCCTGTCGCAGAGCCAGCATTTCCTTCTTCGCGTCGGAGACCTCTACTCTGTTGTTTCGATCAACGTGTTCGGGCAACGGGAGCTTCGTGTTGGCAGAGTACTCCAAGAGCCACCCTCTCAGGTTGCGGAGAAGGTGGTTCTTGCAGTTGATCTTCTCTACCAACTCCAGAGGCCCGTAGGGCATTCTTTCCAGCAGCGCAGCATGCACACTTGCGTCTCTGTCAGCTAAGAATTGGCCGTTTAAAAAACACAAAAAAGTGGAGTGTGGATGTATTATGGCAGCAGGATGGAACTTACCCACGAGCTGATAGAACCTCACGCCATGCATCTCTTCACTGCAGCAGAAGCCCTCCACGATGATGCTCGTCTCCATTTGCGTAGGCGGACCCGTGAAGTTTTTTGCGCACGCATGAGGCTTCGGTCTCCGCCCGTTCTTGGCCGCCATAACACACACGAAGCAGTGCTTATTTCGCATGCCGAAGAACAGGGCTCGACCAGTGCGCATTCCAACAATCACGGCCTAAAATTAAAGATTCAGAGTATGATTAATTTATTCCTAATTTACTGTTTATGGCGCTTCTCAAAAGCGAAGCCCCCCCCCCCACACGCGCGCGCATAACGTATGCCCGTAACAAAGGGTGTTTTGCTTACCGCGCCGGACTTCGAGTTGAAGTTCGTCTTGTACGACCTTTTGCCCCACGAGCCGTCGCCGGTCACGCTGACCCGCGGCGTCCCGTCGGGCGCCAGGTTCCCCGCGGCAATGGCCAGCCGCTTCTCCTCGCGGCCCGCCTCCAGCATGGACTCCAGGGCGGCCTCCTCCACAACAGCACCCACCTTGCGCTCGCGCAAGATGTAGGTAGTCCGCGCCATGCACGGCATGTCCAGCCCCGCGGCAATCTCCTCGATCGTAGCGTAGCCGCCGCCAGAGGCTACGGCACCCGCCACTATGGCGTCATTGACGTCGGGGATGTGGGCCTCGCGAGCGTCGGTGTTGACTTCAGTTATTTTGCCGCACACTTTGCAGACAAATTCAAGCACTGACTGAAACCCCGTTCTCGTTTCCTTCGTGAAGTACGAGTCCATCCAGGAACAGCCTGTGCCGCCCTTGTGGCGATCTTGTTGGATCTGCCGGAACAACCCTTCCAGCCAGCAGAGGCGGCGCCCGGTCAGCTCCCCCGCTGGGGGACCGCGGCGCTGCGGACCCGACGGCCCAGTGCCGTCCGCGGCGCTGCAACATGAGAAACACCGTGACGGCGGGGCGTCCAAGTCTGGGCACGCGGCGCGCAGTGTAAATGGTGCGGTACTCACCCTTCACGCAGGGCCCCGACGGGGGACGCCGGCTCCTCCGGGACAAAGGCGTACTCATCGCGAGGCGGCGGGGACGAGACTTGCGCCGCGTCCGCGCGCCCGGTGGGCGTGTGCGGCACGGCCACAGGCACGGCCGCGTGCTCCATAGGGGGCGTGGCGGGCCGGCCATCGGCCGCCTGAGGGGCGGCCGCCGGCTCCAGCAGGAGCTCCGCGGCCGGTGCTGCCGGGCGAGGAACCTCGACGCCGACGAGGCCTAGCTGACGCACACTGGGCAACCTCACTTCTTTGATGACACGGTTTTCTCTGCCGCCGGGAATGACCACATTTAGCGCTAGTTCGACTTGCAGACCGCGCACTAGAGACGGCTGAGCCACTTACCTTGCATTGCGCATGTGTGACTTGCGACTTTTCTTGTGGTACGTTTCCTTCTTCTTCCCCATTATTTCACCAAAAAGGACGCATAAAATTAAAACAAAACCAGAGAATCGTCTCTGGTGACACTGCTCTACACGGAAACGATAGTGGTCGGGACTGCGATGTGTCCAGCACTCGCGACACGCACTTGTGGCAGGACTGGACAAGACTGACCCTGCTCTGTCCATCCCCACCCACGAGCCCTTCTGTCTGTCGTCTGCTACTGACATGCTCATCTCTTATTGGCTGAAACCTTGCTTTTTGAAGATTGCCGAACGGTGCTGATGACCCCTACGTCCGGAGCGCGGACCTCATAATAACGGTGCAGTGCACGTCAACAGGTTGCTGCTGCTGCTCCTGGACATGTGCAAAACATGTGAGAGCAGCAGCCACACGGCCAGCATCACCCGGGACGTGACATCGACAATAAGGCCGGTTCATTTATTGCCCTGCAGCACTGCACTGTCCATCGTGCCACTCCTCGACGCGCCCGCGCATGGGTCCACCCGGCCGGCCTTCCTCCGGCCGGCCTAATCCCCTAAGCCTAAGACAAGAGGACCCGTTCGGGACCCGGCAAGTGCGGGTGCGCGCAGCACATCCATCATAACATTGACATCGCCGTGAGCGTAACATTTGGTGAATGTTGTCGCAACAATACGCGGCGGAAGGATAGATATGAATGTTGAAATTCCCTTCTGGTTTGCGAAATGCTGCGTAAGACGGGCAGCCCACAATCTTTGAATGCGCAGCTGCGAGAGAAAAAAGCAGAAGAGCAGCTCAGGTTTCTAGAACCTCGGGCTTTGAGCTGCGAGGTCCGACAAAAGTGAGGTCGAACAAACGATGTAACTGTAGTTTCAAGTCGCGCTGAAACCCGCAGACGAAATCAAAAAACCCAACAAATGAGGGACGATGAATTATCAGTGCGCAGCACCTGTCGCGCCCTTCCGCGGTGCGGCACGCGCCGCGGCGGACCCGCCCCCGCCCCGCCACGCCACTTCACACCACGCAGGCTCCGGAGTGTCCGGGCCGGCTAGGTTCGCCGAAACGGTGACGGGGTCCGGCCGGCTCGGCCGCGCGTCTGCTGCCTGCATTGTGTCGGTGGACAGACGGACGCGGATGGACGGACGGGGACCCCCGCCGCCGCCTGCCCGCGCCCCGCAGGCCCCGGCGGTCCCGCCGGGTGGTGGAGTGAGGGCGCGGTGCGGGGGACGCCGCGGCCGTGGCGAGCCGCGCCTAGCCCTCCGGGCCGGAGGTCGCGCAAAACCGCGTGTGCAGTGCCTCGGCGTTTTAAACATGAACAAACGGTTGGCTCTAGGTGTACGCCGTTTGGCAGACGGATAGACAAAGCATGTACCTACAACCTAGTTACGCGATTTTTCTCACTTTCTCGCCGCCAACTTCATTACCAGTCAGTCACTTCGACGGGTACTACATGTAACGATAACAAGCATTTTCAAATAATTTTTAGACGATTTATTGATATAGGCGCCGAGATGCATGTTTCAAGAGCCCGTTGCCGAAGTTTCATGACGATCCGTCCACTGGCGGCCGAAATATCATTAAAATAGTAAACGCCTGCGCAGCGCTCCGAGCGCGCTGCGCACAGCGGCCGGAGCGGGCCGCGCGGCCAGCGCTACGTCCCCCTTAACGCTCCAATCGCTCCCAACGCTCTCGCTCCCGAAGCTCCCGGAGTGTCGGTCCAGTACCGCCTTTCACGAAATCGCTGCTGCGCTACTGGACCGCTATTGCCCATAGGGGAGAGCGGTGAGAAGCGCGAAGTTTAACGCTAGGCTAACGTAAACACCGAGAAGTGGAGATGGAGGCGACAATATTTCACGGGTTTAACCTGATATTTGAAAAGCCTCATTATTTAGAAGAAATGGAGGCTGAAGAGGAGAATGTAGTGTCTCATTTTGTAAATAATATCCGCACGCCGCGTGATGTTATTCCTTGCTGTGAGGGTTTTGTGGAGGTTACGATACCCCTCATGGATCCAGAGGAATTTCGGTCGCATTTTAGGTGGGTTGCTACGATTAAGGATGTTATAACTAATCGCTCTCCTATACATTTATGAATCGTGGATGTGCATTTTCTGAAAAGTTATTCGCATGCTTACAGGATGTTGCCTTCTACTTTTGACTTCGTCCTGTCTCTCTTGGAGCCTGCTTTGAAAAGACAATTACCTGGCAACAAATTAATGCCCAAGAAGCAACTCCTAATTGCTCTTTGGCGCATGTCAACTCCCGACTGTTACAGGTCTGGAATTTTTGAACTGTTTTTAATTGAGAAGTAACTATGGCCTATCTGTTGTAAGTTGTAACGAGAATTTATTTAATATTACAGATCTGTCCGCCAGCGCTTTGGGGTTGGCAAAGCTACAGCCATTCGTTGTGTTCGACAGGTGACGAGAGCCTTATGCAATATTGCTCCCAATTTTATTAAGTGGCCTACTGGTAGGCGCATTGAAGAGGTTGTGAGTGGATTCCAGACAATTGGCTCTTTTCCCAAAGTGATAGGAGCTATCGATGGGATGCATGTGAACATTCCTGCTCCAGCAGTGAACCGAGAGGCATATGTCAATCGGAAAGGCCACTTTTCCATTCAACTTCAGGTATGAAGTAACATTTGTTTAGAGCACATGTATTATCTTTTGTGTTAGCCATGTATCAGTTTATTTTAAATTTCAATCCAGGCTGTTTGTGACCATTCCCGCTTGTTCACCCATATATATGTGGGCCACGTCGGCTCTGTACATGATGCCAGAGTTTTCAGGTTATCAGAGGTGAATGAATTTTTGGAGGATGTCAATAAATTTCCAGATGACACACATGTGATTGGAGATGCAGCTTACACATTGCACAGCCATCTCATGGTACCCTACACTGACAATGGCCATCTCACCCCAAGACAGCGGAACTTCAATTTTTGCCTTTCCTCAGCAAGAATGGCAATAGAGAGATCGTTTGGATTATTGAGAGGAAGATGGAGAAGCATTGCTCGAACTTTAGAGATGGTGAAAACAGAGTGTGTGCCGGACTATGTTTTAGCATGTTGTGTTCTTCATAACATATGCCTTCTGAAGCATGATGAGTTAAGAGAATACACAGCTGCAGCACATGATAATAATGAGGTGCAACAAGAGAGAAATGTTAGAGGAGAGAATAGAGCGCATGCTGCAGCTAAACGTGATTTTCTGTGTGCTTCTCTGAGAATTCGAGACATATGATGATAGAGGAGAAGGCAGTTGCAAATTATACACCTCCGTAAGTGGACTGAGTTGACTGTTTGATTAAATGTGAATGTGAAGATATTTGGGTTTAAATTAGTATCACCTTTAGTCATCCTTAATTTTTATATTGTAACTTTATATAACTGCAAAAATAATTTATACCAACAAGAAGATATTTTCTGTAAAAATAATAAATAAAAATCAGAATCCTTAGACAAATATCTGTTTCCTGTAAACCTCAGTCTTTAACATACCACTTACATACAAGCATGACTTCAAGTACAAACCGCATATGGTATGAATAGAAATACTAATGAAATGCTGTACAAAAGATCACAAAAACATAATCTAGGACTTTGGCATATAATGGCAGCATAGCCCAAGGAATTATTTCTTTTCTAATGGTATGACTACAAAAATAAAATAGAATTAAGTACAGAATTAATACTAAAGAACAAAACAAGGAACTCAAAGACTTACTTTATCATTGGCAACATTACTAATGGCATGAACTTAAGTTAAATAGGTGCATATCAAAGTAACAGTGAATTAATACTGTACTAGAAAACACAATGTACGAGAGTGAAGATGGCACCTTTCAAAATAACACAGTTACTTGAGTTCCAAACATACACTCAAAGAGAGACACAGTAAACATGAATATCATCACAGGAATAACACACAAAAAAGGAAAAAAAATACTTCTGTTTTACAATGGGAAATGAAACTAAAAGTTTTATAACAGCTTCTCTATTCTACTGCTTATTTTGTTTCACTAGGTCCTGCATCAGTGCCAAGTACGCGTCCTGCCTCTTCAAAAGATCATCATGCATCTTCCTCCGTTCTTCTGCATTATTTTTAAGGACTGTAAGAAGTTCATTTGAAGTACAATTTTTGAAACCTACAAAAGTGAGAAAATGTATTGATTGTGTCTATTATCATGCATGAAAACTTAAAATTCAGACAAGATGAAAAGCTTACGTTTTTGTGGTGGTTCTCCAGTTGCCACAGAGGCAGCAGCACTGGAGGGGACACTTAAACCAGAGGAGGAACTTGGACCAGAGGAGGAACTTGAACCAGAAGAGGAAACTGTAGAAAGAGGAGCCACCCATGGTTTTCCCCCAAATACGTCCTCTAACATCTGTAGACAACAGTTCTTTCACTCACTTTTTCTTCTCTCATTTACATACAGTGAATGCACCATGCAAAATTTACCTCAAAGTATGGCCAGGAGCGGCGGTCATTTCCACTTTTGTTGTTGTGGTCCTTGATACTTTTATAAGTCTTTTTAAGACTTGCCATCTTTGTTTTACATTGGGGGCCTGTTACTTCATGACCCGTGTCATTCAGCATTCCCGCTATCATCTCCCATACCTTCTTGCAGCTAGTTTTACCACTGCTCATTTGGGGCTCCTTCTCCTTGTATGCAGCCACTAAGGCCTTGATGGCCCCATCTTTCCACCTGAATCCACTCACTGGAAAACACAAAATCTAAAACATTGCAAATGGAGAGAACAATGAAACTGGCATTGAACAAAATCATGACACTCACAGCTGTCAGCATCATCCGAGCAAGGGGAAGCAGGAGATGGCGATGCCGTACAAATAGAATCATCTGTTGAACAAGAGTAAATGTCACAAGGATGTCAAAAACACATGACCACTGAGATGTTTAATTCCTCGATGTCATTTGACTTTCCACTTACCACAAGAAGACACAACCTTCAAGTTAAAAAAGTCCATTACTTGGGCCTGGGCCCTCACTTTGTACACAGTATTGTCTGAAAATTACATCGAAATAATTAAATGGACACAAGAAACATGGAGAAGTGCCGGTTGCGTAGGTTATGCAAAGGTTCTCAGCATTATTATTGTGATTACTTACCGGTATTACTATGAACCATTAAATAATCGCCATCTGCCATTGCAGGGCTGCCATCTTCAGTGGTAATTAACCGATGGTCACCGTTGATCTCAAACAATTCGGGCAAATCCATTGTCACACTTGTCAAAACGGGGTTTCCCTTCGCGCCTTTTCACTGCTTCGCTCCTCACGACCCACCTCGCGAGCAGGGGCGTCGGGAGCGCGGCGGGAACGCGATCGGTGACGTCACGAGTGACGTCGCAGCGCCACACGGGAGCGTTGGTATCGCATACTGGACCGGCCATAGACACGCTCCCAACGCTCCGAAGCGTTGGGAGCGACAACTGGACCGCACCCATTGTGGGAGCACCCATACAAAACCAGGGAGGGGGAGGGGGTAGTATGGTATGAGAAATATGGAACCAATGAATAGGGAGCGGGGTGATTTTATAACATAAAGCTGTATTCGTAGGTTTGATCCAGTAGGCTGACCTGACATGTGTGCATCTTCTGGTTCGATTCGTGTTTCCGAACGGCCTCTGCTTTGTTCGGTGTCTGGCGCGCGCCCGCCCCGCAGCCCTGTGCATTCATCTCTGCAGCGTGCAAGACCTATAATTCGTCTGCTATATATCGCCCGAAAGTTCTGGTTATGTTGACCAACTCCAGTTCACACAATGTGTTTTTGTACTAAAAATTTAATTCTCGGTTCGGATTTTTGTACGGAAGACTTGAAAGGTAACCCTTTTGGCCTTCTGAAAGGTCTTGGGGATGGTAAGCAGTGTACGACAAAATCTTGTGACTGGATCATCTTGTTTATGTTCTTGAATCAAAGCTGTGACGCTTTTTAACCTTCAAGTTGGTGAGTACAGTAATGTGAAGGCACTTATGCGCCCCGGCTTTTCCTCACGAAACGGCGAGAGGTCTTTGTACAATAACCTCACTTTTGTGTTTGATTAATTACATTGTACATTGATTTTCATTTTTTTTAGGTTCTCTGGGAGCGTGCTGTACATTTCCGTGAGTTGACTTAATTAAACAGGACAAAGAGAAAGTTTCATTAGATCTCCAAACAGATTCATAAAAATAATGGTTTCAAACATCATGCTTTGCTAAGATGATATGATTGTATAATTTTTTAATATTTGTAATTTGTGGTTGATATGTGTGAAATCCAAGTAAGTTTTCGTTCAGGATATAGTGAAACCTTTGCTACACCTACCTGCCATTTCTGTGATATTTTTTCCCCCCAGACATGTCGTAAAGTTGCTTGTCACAGTTTTCTGTCTACTGTCTAGGCTGATTCGGATGTGTGTAAACTACAGTGTCGAGGTATGTACACACTCAGCTATTTTAAATCTTACTATGATAGTTGTCTGAGGGGACTTGCCGATTTAGATAAGCAAGAAGGCAAAGCCGACTATTTTTCTTTTAATTATATGTCACTATTTGGTTCTACACTCTAAATGCTTAAGGGCAATTTTGTTCCTATTATTACAGCCAAATAATGCACGACGGACAATATTATTACCAGTACAACTCTCGATGCTGCAAAGCCATAACTAGTCATTCAAAACTAATAACAAGCTGCAGACTGTACTGATTATAGCCTATGTTTGTTTCAGATGTCTTCTGCTGCTGCTTTTTTTATGGTTAAATGAAGATTGGAGTAATGGCAGTGAATAGCAGTTTAACTGTTGTTTGGAGACACATAAATTCTGCCCTGGTATGCCTGCAGGTAAACGTGTCTGATGGATGTGTTATACATGTATTCCATTTTATCATGTATTGTGTGGGTTGACAATTCTTTGCTTTCCTTTGATATCCAAGGATCTCAACTAAAATGGCTAAAAGCTATATGTGAATTAGCATGAAGATAATAACTGTATTATTAGTTTTATTATTTTGACCATGCCAATGCATGAGATTTGAATTCAGTGTCTTGATCACTGGACAGTGTATGAACGATTGTTACCTGCTCAACATTTATGGAGTTTTGACATCTCTCTGAAAACAAGGTGTGTTACAAGTCCTTTCTTGAACTCTTATTTTTTCTTTAACAAATAAGGATTATTCAAATTACCCAGTATAGTTAAAACTTCATTTATGTTTTAGGTCTCTGCTGCAGCCATCTAAAAGTGAACGCTTTGAGCACTAACTTTCGTACTGATCTGGTGACGATCATTCTGAAATAGGCATTGACAGTTTCTGTGTGTGTGTTTCTCCTGGTTTATCTTCCACTATTAGTTAAGTAAGTATTATATCAGTATTTTTAAAGGAGTAATAGTTTTTATTCAACAACAACGACAAATTATTTATTTTAGAAAAGGTGATTTGTGATACTCATTTATATATTTTTGTTGCTGGTGGTAGAAATCTCTATACATTGGCTTCTTTTTAACTGTTGGCTCAGAGTCAGGCTTTGCACAGGACTCCTAGCATTGTCTTAGCTGCAGTGCTCCGTGTTGCAGGTGCGCTCCTCCCCTGCCGAGCATGGTGCGCGGAGGTGACGGGGAGAACGCCATGCAGGCCCAGGCCGTGCTTGTGGCGGCGGCGGCTGGTGGCGGCGGGCCGGGGCCGCCTGTACTGCCAGTTTGTCGCCGAGATCACCGTGGAGCAGCACCTCCTCGACGACGCGCTCGCAAGGGGACGGCACCCAGGCACCACCTCCACCAAGACACCGACGGGGACCTCACGGAGCTGGCCAGGGGAGCAACCTTAGGTCACTGCGCTCGGGCAGACGCTGGCCAGCGACGGCGTCACAGGGAGACGGCCTCCCCGAGCGCGGGCCTGCTGACGTCACCCTCCTGTACTACTGTCCCTGCACCTCGTCAGCGGGTTCCTGCCGGGCGTCCGCGCTCGGCCACTGCCGCTCCATCACAAAGCAGTTGCGGGGGCCTTCTCACAGGTAAGGACGGTGGAGGTGCGGGCGCGGGTCCAAAAGCGGCCGGAGGGAGGCCGGCGACATTCCCCTTTGCCCCCCCCCTCCTTGGATCCACGCACGTGGACGTGCCCTGCAGCAGCAGAGTAAAGTTCTATTGCGGTATTGCGATTGCTATAGCCATTGGTATATTGCTGTATTGCAGTTGGATCAACGGCGCCCTGCTGCGAGGCTAGGTCCAGGCGACATGAGAAATATCTCAGACTGCACACTGCCGGACCAGCGAGAAGACAGCTGAAGGCGGCTGGCTGGGGTGTTCACGTATTACGTCACACTTGTAGTGGGAGGCGGGTCGAAGCCAAGTGTGGACCATTTACTTGAAGTTCTTCTACCGGGGAGTGAACCTCCAGCCGTTGGGCACTCAACCGTTCGTGCCTGCTTTTAAACGGTACATGGTTGCAATGGTTGGACCGTATGTTGCACGTATGTCCTGAAACAGGAAGGGGAATTTCCTTCTCATAAAGTCTCAATGTTTTTGCGGTTGAAAATAAGCAGTTTCTTTACTAGGAAAAAAATAAATAGGTAATACACGGCACACACACACACACACACACACGCGGGTTACAGAAACAGACAGAAACAAACAAAAAAGTAAGCCAGTGTAGTAAATTTCTTTATTTAATAATACAGACATTCTTTTTAAACATGATTTCCACACCTGTAATTTTTTTAAAAGTTAATTAGAAAAAATTGGAAATGAGGAGTATAAATAGAATTGTCGGGTAGCGAGGAAATAATAAAAGCTCACTTTTCCAAATGCTCTTTTTCTCTCCGGAGTATTGTTGCTTCTCTTTCTTTGAGCTGCTCTCTCAGCAGAAGATATTCAGCCAGCGCCCAGCCCCGCACACCTTGCTTCGCGATGGCCTTCATTATGTCGTCCGTGCAGCTTTTCATGGCTTCTCGACGAGCGTTGACGAAGTCCCTGTTGCGAGGATACCAAGATGACATTAAAACTTCAGTGCGTAGCCTACACAGGCACCGTGCCGGCGAGAGACCGCCGAGTCCGAACGCCGCAAAGGCGCGCCTGCAATTCAGTAGTTAATGCCGATACTGTAGTAATGCAAAAAGGGAAGGCCAACTGTACAGAGCGCCTGTCAGGTAGGCAATCCCCCCCTGCAATCACCACTTTCTTTGCCCGCAGGCGCTTCCCACTGTCCAGCCGTCTCGCCGTCAAGACATCTCACAATGCAATCACCGTATTATATTGCGAGAGTATATTTCCATTGCGTTGGTATTGGTATTGGTATTGCTGTATTCGATATGAACAGAGTGGGAGTCTGCTTGCCAACGGATACACTGCGCAGTACAAATGTAGCAATCAACCAAAAGTACAAATCAGATTTTCACTCTGCAAAATGCACAAACCGAGATTTGCACTCTTTTAGGTTTACTCTGCTTTATTTAAGGCCGAAAGTGGCCCCCTCCCGCCCTCCCCATACCCTCCCCCGACCATCCCCATACCCTCCCCCGACCACCCCCATTCCCGACACTCCAACAGTACACTGTCCCTTCACTGCGTGGTCGGTCTTGTGCCATCGGCGGTTCAAGGAGCATCCGTATTGGTCCTATCCGTGGAAAGGTACTCCGCGTAGGAGTTGTTTCCAGTTGAAGATGGGTAAGTTCGAGGAATTACTACTTTCCTTTGGTGCCTACAGTTTGAATGAAAAGACGGTACATTACCGTAGAAAGGATTCACTGGTAACCCAAGAACTGAAATTCTGCTGAAATTCAGAACGGATCGACAACTAAACCATGTTGCCTTCCGGGTCCCTTCCTCAGCGGGACGCAAATCAAGCAGGGGAGGACGCGGCAAGACCATAAAATAGTTTCGTCTATCATGGTTATACCAGGTGATTCAGAAACGCCGCATTTTTTCTGGGATATGCAACTCGCAAAGCACTAGCTCCGTCTCTTTCTGTCTCACGCGTCCGGCCGAGCCAGTAAGAGACGGAGATAGTGCGTGGCGGGATTGCATATCCCAGAAAAATGCGGCGTTTCTGAATCACCTGGTATAACAAGGCATTAGGAGTGTTATTGCAATGCCAATGCAATGCCAATGCCAATTCAATGCCAATGCCAATTCAATGCCAATGCAATGCCAATGCAACGCCGATGCAATGCTAATGCAATGGTATAAAGGCCGGAGCGCGAGGGAAGTCCACCAGCACCCGGGTTCCGCGCGTTCCGCGTAGAGCGCGAGGCTACGCGCATGCGCAGAGACCGTTCTTTGTTCTCGCCCAGTTCACATGATTTGTGTTACTGTAATTGGAACCAAAATGGGTTTCAGTAATGCGATAAAACGGTCAAAATTACCGGTGTTATAATGTTGTGCGTATTTCAAAAACCAGAAATACTGAATTTCGGTAGTTTACTTAAAACTTTTAACTGAGGTCGTTTCCAAGATATTCCCGAAAGTTCCGAAGTTTGCTGTGTCGCAACCGTGGACTTCCCTTTACTCAGTATTCTAAGTTGCGTCGATTTGTATAATATAAGCGAATATATGACAACTATGTAAATAAATAATAACTTCGAACTTTTTATTCTTTGATTTGCAGCTGATTCGGCGAACGAGGTGTCAGTATTTGACGAAGTGCCCGATGAATTACTCATGGAAATATTGTCTAAACTACCTGCTACCAAATTGATTAGTGTCAGCTTGGTATGTAAAAAGTGGTATGCAGTTGCCATAACATGCGCAAAGACAGTTCATCTAAGAAGTAGGGACTTCACTCGTCCGACGCAAGTTCTTGAGTTCCTGACAAGATTCGGGACGTGCAAATCATTGGAGATAGTGCTCGGAGGAGAAAGTTCAGCATACATGGATTATGCCATACCTATATTGCATGAAGGACCCAGCATTACAGATGTTTTAGAGAGATCAACCATAGACATTCTGAAAGTTAAGATCAGAATTGGAGTAGACCCGGCAAGTCGTCAATTCATGGACAACGCCGTTTGTAATTTGAATGGGCTCCGCGTGCTTGAAGTCGATAATCTATATGATGACTTCCATGACAATGACTCCCTGACAGCTAGCATCATTATGTCAAGCTCATCCTCTTTGCAGGAAATCTACATTATTCAAGATAGTCTGAACAAAGTTTATGGGAATGTTGCCAGTGCAATAACTGCAACACAGGGCCTCAAAGAATTGCGCATCCCAGTTGCAAGTGTGTCCTTACTGAATCATCTCGGTAACGTGACGAAGGTCACACTGGATGTAAACGGCAGACTTGATAATGACGATGCCAACCTGCTGCGTGCACAAATGGACCCCTTTAGAAAAATCGTCCATTTCGCGGTGTTCGGTAATGCCTGCAGCGTCGAAGACGACCCTAATTTAGTTTTTGAAGTTTGTGGAAGGTTATTTCCAAACTCACAAACAGTGCACCTGCAAGGCAGATACTGGTCAAGATTGGCCACTAGCAATCTGTTGAAAGCCCTGCCCTCTCTACAAAACCTCTGGCTCGAGTCGGAATGCCACGTCTTCGCCGATTTGGAACCCATCTTACCAAGAAGAATCAAAGTAGTCAAGTTGTAATGGGTGTGACGTGGACAAAAACTGAAACTCTTTGTAGCTTTTGTTCGCAACTTTTCAAGATTTCGAACATGTCATGACATGTCCAGAAACATTTTAAAATTGTAAATACTTGTATGTTTTGCATTTTTTATGAATAATTTTATGAAGAAAACCATGACAATAATAAGAGATATTGTTAACTTCTGGCATCTTTACTTTCATAAATAACACTGACATACTAACAACAGTATTAAAATGAATTTTTGAAAGTTCTAAAACAAGAATACACATATGAAGGTTTGCATTTAAAAAGCATTAACCATAGCAAAATGATTCTGATTGATCATTTTAAATTGAACACAATAAAAGCCTATGATACACAATCACATGAGTAAAGGTACAGAGTTCTTACAAATAAAAACAATGCCTTCAAGGAACATACAAATAAGATAAAACAATAGTCAGTCTTGCAAAAAACTAAATAAATATTAAAATGCTGAACAAAAACAAATTCCTAACACACTTTGGTCAACTTAGGATTGGAGTGCCAACAACACAGTACGGGAAGCAGTAGTGTTCGGGCAGCGCGTAAGTGCAATCCTTCCTGGGCTTCTTTCCTCGATCGCCACAGCAACAACCAATCACATGATTAAAGGTACAGAGTTCTTACCAGGGTTGTACAAGTTACATTTTAAATGTAACGCGTTACCGTTACCGTTATTTTCAAAAAATGTAACGCGTTACCGTTACCGTTACTCCCCTAGAAAAAACGTAACGTAACGGCGTTACTGTAACGATGTAACGGCGTTACCGTTACAAGGGGAGCGAGAATTTTGCACAAGTGTGGGAAAGTTTAAAAAAAACTGGTTTGGCAAGCCTAGAAATTATTTTAATTTCTAAAAATTATATTTGGACTTATAACTAAAAAATTACACAAGCAAACTAGCAATTGGCAAGAGCAGTGTTTCAGAGAGCAACTAAAACAAATTTTTAAGGCCTACTGCCAAAAGGCACGATTAACGGCCAGCAAAAGTTCCATCTCAAGATTTTCATCCCCCACTCTATTACGAAGATAGCTGAATCTTAGCCCAGCCTTCGAGAACATTCTTTCCACCGCCCCACTGGAAGGGAGGTGAGTGTTATAGCGGAGAAACAACACGGCCAAGCGGGGAAATTTGCGTGTGCCATCCGGCCCCTGCTGTCTCGTTTTCAAGTAACGATAACGTCGTTACACCGTTACACGTCAAAAGTAACGTGTGCTCGTTACCGTTACGTCTCTTGTCGAAATGTAACGCGTTACCGTTACCGTTACATGGAATTGTAACGCGTTACGGTAACGCCGTTATATCGTTATTGTAACGTGTACAACCCTGGTTCTTACAAATAAAAACATAATGCCTCCATGGCACATACAAATAAGATAAAACATTAGTCAGCCTTGCAAAAAAAAGGGTGAACAAACACAAAGGCCCTAATATACTTTGGTAAACTTAGGATTGGAGTGCCAACCGACACAGTCCGGGCAACGGTAGTGTTCGGGCAGCGCGTAAGTGCCATCCTTCCTGGGCTTCTTCCCTCGATCACCACAGCATTTAAAATGGAACCAATCCCTGCACCTAAGTCCAACACAATACACCATCACAGTTGACTTGGAAGTGCACCTTGCTTGGAGAGCGCACTTCGTTTCTTTTGCCTTGTACAGTGTTTTGGATAAATCCACAAGGTACCTCCAGGTGGAGCTAGATGATGGAGGGCAGATAGAATGCTTGCATATGGAAGATGGGGGAACAGGCTCATAAGTTAAACTTCTGGCTAGAAGGACCGTTTTGTTCAAGTCTTCAGGAGGTGAACTGTGAGATGAGGCCTCTTGTAAAATCCACTGCCGGACCTTGAAATAGATGACAAGTGTCAGTCTATACTCAATGATACATACCATGAGTCAACTCAAAATCCAAACGTACCTTTCTAAACTCTGACGTCAAAGGAAGGTAGGCTGTCCCTCCAAGCACGGCATCAGCAAAGATTGCAACCATAGGGCCACATTCTGCAGACCCGGCAGGCTGCTGTGGTGTATCAAGGGGAAAATAAAAATTCCACTCCTTCCACGATGGCTTACAGTGAAAGAATCTGTACTGTAGAATTTCTACTGCCCCCATTATATGTCCCACAGCATTGTCGGCCAACAATTGATTCCGTGGGTCTGCCGACATAAGCGGGTCCAGGAACACAATTTCCTTCCTCTTGTACACAACAACTAGCAGAGAGTAATGCACTCTCTTTGGGTCATACAATGGAACAAGCCACACATCCTGCAACAAGCAAAACCCATTTAAAATCCAACAGCACTTGAACAGAATTAACTATGATGAACAGATGTACAAGGTACATACCGCTGACATCAGGTCTAGCCTTGCACAAAGAGCCAAGAAACTGTCCTTACTAACTTCTAAAGTTGTCATCCAAGTACATGGAAATGATACAAAGTTCAAGCCACGTTCTTCAGCTTCAAGCTGTCGTTTCTCCAGGAACTTGGTGAGAACTATATCTGTCATCAGCCTTCCTTGGTGACAAGACTTAATGTCTTCCTTTCCAAGCTCGCATTTGGAAGGCACATTAGCATCACCAATCAACTGCCAGGGTCGCAACTCTGAAAGTTGTGGTGAGAACGACACCCGTACAGAGCGACGCTTCTGAAAGAGCAGGACCATATCACATGACTACAAAATCTCAAAAAGCTTACTTGAGGCGTATGAATTAGAAACTCTTTTTCATACAACCTTGGTTGAGCTTGCAGCATTTCCAGAAGGACTGCCTTCACTGAGATTTTGAGGAGGATCTGTATCACCACTATCCACCATTTCATGATCATCTGCAGACACATCCTTCGACTCTTTAGGCTCAGAAGAATCTGTGGCACCACTATCCACAATTTGATGGTCATCTACAGATACATCCTTGAACTCATTAGACTCACAAGGAGAATCTGTGGCACCATTATTCACAATTTGACGATCATCTGCAGATACATCCTGTGGCACTTGATGCTGCGAGATATCCTCCACAATCAAATTCATCTCCTCTTCTCCTCTGATGACTTCTTCAGACAGAGGGCTGAAATACAAATCAAAATAGGAAGTCAGAAATCTCCAAAATTATCTGTCCTATCAGCGGCCCATAAATTATACAAATTCACTCACATAATGTCTATATCACCAAACAGCTCTTCTTGAATGACATCACCACCAAGCTCTTCTTGAATGACATCACCACCCAGCTCTTCTTGAATGACATCACCACCCAGCTCTTCTTGAATGACATCACCACCAAGCTCTTCTTGAATGACATCACCACCCAGCTCTTCTTGAATGACATCACCACCAAGCTCTTCTTGAATGACATCACCACCCAGCTCTTCTTGAATGACATCACCACCCAGCTCTTCTTGAATGACATCACCACCAAGCTCTTCTTGAATGACATCACCACCCAGCTCTTCTTGAATGACATCACCACCAAGCTCTTCTTGAATGACATCACTGGAATAAAAATAAAAATTGTAAGTCAATTAGAGATTTCAAAAACTTTTGGCAGCACACAACTTCTATTTACTTCAGAACTTATTACGTACTAAATAAAGCATCCTTCTTTCTCGAGCGCGTCGATGTCCTTATATTCATATGTCGTGTCATCAATTTTGCGGAAAATGGTTTTTCCATCTGCACTGCTCTGCCAATATACAATAGAACTTGCAGGACCACTAGACACAGGAAATAATGAATTTTCCATTATAAGTACGGATTCAAAAATTTTCAACACGATTTTCTAGTTCTTGGGAAGTAACTACAAATGAAGCAAATGAGTTCAGTCACTTACAGACTCGAGTCTTCTTGTGATGAATGAGGTGCAGGTTCATTTTCTTGAAGAAAAGTGTCATCGCTGACCTGGTCTGGAACCATATTTGTGGTGGATCCAGGTTTCCTTTTTTGACTCTCTCTTGACTTCTGAAACAAAGTCATAGCAGTCACCAACTAAGAAAATGTACAGGTGGAGTATTTAATGTGCCAAATAGTACCTTATTCTGTCCTGTCCTGATTGCCTTGTTAGCTGCCGTGACTGCAGCCTTGCTGGCTGCCCTCTTTGCTTTCTTTAAAAGAGAGCTGGCAAACTTGGAAGTGTTGCTTTTTGAATGGAACCCACCAGGTGGTCTCATGCCTCTTTTGGGCTTCCAAACCTCTTTTACTGGTGCTGGTACCACAGCATTTCCACTTGTGTCCTCATCACTTGTCTTTTGAACCTGGCATCTCTTGAAATTGGTTTCATATTCCACCTCCAGAAGTCTCTTCTCGCCTTCTTCAACAAGGCTCACCATGACATCTGCAACTGGCTGATGTTTCTTCTTCTCTAATGATTCTTCCTTCTCGTGCCTGAAGTTCACTTCGGAAGGTGAGTTTGATAAGGGATTCTCCTTTCCCGGTAAGAGTATACTCTGAATGTATCTGGACCACATTGGGTAGTACGGTAAAAGGTACCTCAGGAGATAATTACAAAACTTGGGTGCATGGTATGGGTTGTCTATCACAGATTCATCCTTATTTTGTTCTATTTCCTCCAAGGCATTATTATATGCTTCGGAAAATGACACAGAAAGGAGAGTCTTTGTATGTCTGATTACGTTTGCACCAAACTCTGTCTTCCTTCGGCAATATTTCAGCTGGATCACTGAGAGGAATGACATCATCCTCCAAAAACTCCTCACTCAGTATATTTGACGGGTCTCCTCCTAGTCTAGAACAAGACAAAAAAAAAATATATGTATATATATATGCTTTGAAAAGCAATTCTACAAATTTGTAAGACAAAGAAACGTAACTAGGCAACCATTATAAATATCTCTTGAGCTAAATAGGAAATTACAAGAACACCTACAAAAAATATGGAATACCTGATAGCAATGGTGCCAATGGCCCTTTCAACAAAGTGTGTGAATTTGGTGGACTCCAAGATGATGACCATTAATTTGAACAGATCCAAAGCCTTGTTCATCTCAGTTGTTCTGGCTATTTCCGCCATTACATTTTTCACAAAATGTCTGGCAGGAGAGAAAGGTTTGCTGGCTCTGGGAACAACCTTCTCAATCCTAATTTTGATACAGTTTGTGAAATGCGAATAGCACCAGGCCAAGATAGTAAACCATACTTTCCCCGTTTCCTTGGCCACGACACAGTTATGCAAGTACTCTGTGACTGATTTTGTACCAACAATTTTGTCGAGAACAGCATTGGACAGGCACCAACTAAGATCGAGAGTCATAATTTTCACTGGTAACTTGGCAGATTTGGTCACTGCGCAATACCTCAACTGCAATCTTGCCAACATTCTTCCCACCTCGAAGTCATGGTGGTCATTAGAAATCATGGTGGCAACTGGAATAATGGGACTGCCTTTCTTATCCCTCTTCAAAACAATATTGTAAGTATAAACGGGTTTCCCTTTTGCCCAGCGTGGTGGTTTTACTTCACTACCTATGAACACATCAATCATGAATTTAAATTAGCAAAAGAGGTAAAAAAAAATTACATACATATACTAGTAATTTAGAAAACCAAACATGTACCTGTGCTGTCAAAACCAGCTACAAGGGGTTCCGGTCTCTCAGATTCTTTCTTTATATGGTGGAGCATATTATCAGTTGACCATGCCACAATTAACGGTTCATAGCTTTGGATGAACACAGTACCTTTTCCGAACTTATCCAACATTTCAGCATTCTTTGTAAGGTTCAGCCATGGATGATCATCAAGTCTTTTTTTCTTCCTATGTTCATATGCAATCTGCTTCAGTGTCTCAGAAGTGGGCGCTTCGGTATAGTTTCCAGCATCCAAGTCAGCTTTTCCTGCTGGAGTGGCCACCTTTTTTGACAGCATAGCTCTCTTGACTTTTTTGGGTTTAGAGGTCTCAATGGCCTCTGCCAATTTCTTCCTATTTTTTTCACCCCTGATCTGTTCACGGCAAGGGCCATCCTGAGAATGATTATGTTTCCCTTTCCCTGCAAAATAAAAGAAGACGTATGCAAACAAAATCAACTGTAAAACAAACTTAAGAACTCCAAGATTAATAAGGAACCTAACAGAAAAACAAGAGAATCATTAGTTTTAAACCGGTACACTGGATCAATGGTATTACAATTGCACAGACAGTCAAGGACAAAGAGGGGCATGAAGAGGGGAAAAACAAAAATACGTGTAAGTATAAAGAATTGAATTATCATTTTACTTCAGCAATGCAGGAAGGACAAAACTGTTCACTTTGGTTTTTCGAACTTATATCTTAGAAAAGGAAAATATTCACACCAACAGTTACTACAGAAATGTGCAATACAAAATTTTAATCTGTGTTAAGAAAAGTTAGGTAAGAATTCTTACAGAATCTGGAAAAATTCACTTAGTCAGTACTGTTGTATTTGTTACCCCACTAACAATTGTATCTCATGACATGCCTTCTTAATTATATAAACCTACAGAATTAGAACAAAATCTGATGCTCCCTTAAATAGTAACAAGCATATTTCCACATGTCCATACTTCACCTATGAAAAATCAAGGAAGACCCCCTTCATTATCCTAACAGGCAGGCACCTTATTTTCAGCAATTACAGTACTTGAAACAGTAACCTTAAAGCTTTGAGAATACAATCATTTTAATTTTTTTTTCCTCTAAAAACGATAAACTTTAAAAAATCCCAGAGGGTCTTCACTGACAAAACAACTGTTCAATGGAACAAATGTGTTCCAAAATGTAATGCATCTGACATGCGTCCCTTACAAGTCATGTTGTGCATGTGGTAACGCATCAATTGATGTTTTCCTTTCAACACTTGTTCTGTCAGTGTTAGGTTCACAAATGGATACAGAAACAAATACATGAAACAAATTAAATATTGAAGAACACAAAAATTAAGACATTCAAAACAATTCAGACAAAAAAATATGCGAATGAAATAAGTAAGTATGACGGATATGCCAGTTACTGTGCATTTAGCTCCTGTCTGCTTTTCAAATATTTCTGTATGAGCTTCTCACAAGTACATTCTTCCTTATTTTTGCTTCTCAGTGAAATTGCAGACCTCAGAGATTTCCACAGTCCACAAGATTCTGAATAAGTTCCCATTGGTGAAAGTATGACGGATGTGCCAGTTACTGTGCATTTAGCTCCTGTCTGCTTTTCAAATATTTCTCTGTGAGCTTCTCACAAATACATTCTTCCTTATTTTTACTTCTCAGTGAAAATGCAGACCTTAGAGATTTCCACAGTCCACAAGATTCTGAATAAGTTCCCATTGGTGAATATTTGTCTTATGTGGAAAAATAACTTGCTGAAGAATGACTCTGATTTAAGGGTATTCATTTCCTGTCATTTCATACAGGTGGAAGCAGCAGTCTAGATGATTGGCAAGCATGGCTAACATTACTGACATTCCTGCAAAGATTGTTGCTTTTCTTCAATTATGGCAAGAGAAGATCTGTTAATGTCTGGAATGAATAATGAGAATACATTTACAAATGAATAAAGCATGTCTTTACATTGCACTAGACAGACGAACTATATTTAAAAATTCGGCTTGACCAGATTCCCCAACCCAACAGTCCAAAACCTAGACATACAGAATATTTGTTAAATCCATTCCTTCTGAAAAACACACAAAACAGTGTCCACTGCCCAAGCATTAAAAGTAACTGGCCAATATGAACAACATTAATAAAAATCGATTCTATCCTTTATTGCATGTGCAAAACATTACAAGGTAAGGCATGCTATTTACACAACATCTCACAATGAAATCTTTGCTGTCACTCACCTGATAATATGATGAAGCCACTCACATCTCTGACAAAATCTCATTGGATGTCTACTCTCTCTCTCTCTCTCCACTTGGATGCAAAGAGACAAAAAACACGAGCCACATTGCTGCTGCCATACATTCAACCATAATTTTCTTGTTCCTGAATACGAAGAAAAAATACAACGATAATAGGTGTAATAAAAATTAAACAAATAGTATACGATCCTTCACTGACCTGTAAGACTTGGGCACAATTGGCTTTAATACCAGCATCAGAGTGATCACCTTTCATCCATCAGATTGCTAAAATTTTCCAAAAATATATGATTAGAAGAGACCCCTCAATGATTCATATACAATACATATAAATAAATAAAAGGTAAAACTTAACTTTGCAGCACAAATAACACACCACAGCAGCAATAAACGTGGAATAGCACTAATGTACTATCGGTCTGAAAAGTTCTGTCGCGAGTTACGCCCCGGCTCCTTCCCCCGGATCGCGACAAAACTTTTCAGACTGATAGTACTTGCTACAGAAGCGTACAAATGCAATAGCTATGGGATGCTAAAAAGCACCAACACCCTATTAGTGCAAATTGAATTATAATATAGCAATAGCTATACTGCAATGGAATTACAATATAGCAATAGAATTACAATATAGCAATAGCTATACTGCAATGGAATTACAATATAGCAATAGCTATACTGCAATGGAATTACAATATAGCAATAGCTATACTGCAATGGAATTACAATATAGCAATAGGTATACTGCAATAGGAATACAGCAATCACCATACTGCAATGGAAGTACAGTAGCAATATAGCAATTGCAATAATGGAATTCAAATTTCAATAACTGCAATAGCCACATGTACGACAGGTTCACACATTCCCAAAGCACTATCACGACTATCCCACACAACAAACTTACGTAAAACCTTGATGGCAACCTCTGTAGCAGATCTCCTGGGGTGCTCCTCAAAGATGAACCGATACTGTCGGTTGCAGGACGAGGCCACACACTCCATGGATCCCGTGAAAGCGTTTGCCGCTTTCTTGCGGGAGGTTGGTGACACCACATGGTTTTGCTTGAGTGCAAGTGCGCAGTGCACTTTGGCCGGCTTGTTCTTCCTAAATTTTTTCTTCAGTTCTGCCCCCCATCCTCCCTCTAGATGCCTTTTACCTGGAGTGTAGTACACATCATACCACTTTGATTTCGATACGGAGAACTCACAGCAGAGTTTCCATTCACCCTGCAACAACAGGGTCGAAAATATCTATAAGCATAATTACTTCACTACAGCTTTATACCATGTCCACGGCAGCACACCACGGAGTTGAGTCAGGTCGCTTTATACCATGTCCACGGCAGCACACCACGGGGTTGAGTCAGGTCCGCCACTGGTGCACTGGTCTGCCGCCCCCAGCCGCCATCAGCAGCCTGCTCCGTCTGCTGTCTGCTCGCCCTCGCCGGTCTCGCGCTAAAACCGGCAGTGTAGGGGTGAAGGGGGCGTTAGCGCTTTATGCGTCTGAGATATTTCTCATGTCGCCTGGACCTAGCCTCGCAGCAGGGCGCCGTTGATCCAACTGCAATACAGCAATATACCAATGGCTATAGCAATCGCAATACCGCAATAGAACTTTACTCTGCTCCCTGCAGCCGCCTCCTACACGTCCGTCCTGGCGGTCCGACCCTCACTGTCAGTTTACATGCATTCTCTTGTCCACAGCTGCAGAAGCAATCAGGCGTTGTCAACGGCGACCCTGTCGACGGCGACGCCAGGCCTCCTCAGTGGACCAGCGAGGACGCCATGGGCAGAACGCTGGCGGCAAGGGGTCCCCGGCACACTTGAGGAAGCTGAGCAGGCTCACGGTGTGTGTGGACATCTGCCGCCGCCCTGGCCACATCGCGTAGCCCCCGGCCCCCACCAAGAGACTGGCGCAGCCGGCGCAATCGCGGTAACCTCTTGGACTTCGAGGTAGGTGACGCCGACGGCCTCCATGCGCCCGGCATCCGGACCCCGGCCGCCGCGCCGCCGTCCTCCACGGCCCCGTCCTCCGTGGCCTCGGCCAGCCATCCCGCCGCTTAACTGCAACATCCGCTCTGTTCACAGGTGGTGGACATGGCGCTGGCGCACGCCGCCTGCTCACCGGAGCCGCCGCCCTCACTGAGGGCTCTGACCTCCAACAGGGCCTTCTCGTCGGCGGCCGGGGTAGACGATTGTACGAGCACCCCGCCAAGGTGTGCGTCGTGGACGAGGGGTCCTTGCGGAGCAGGACCACGGCGAACACAACCACCTCTCGCCGGCGCGGTCCTTGCACGTCGACGACTCCGACCTAACCCTGGAGGTGCACCGCCTTGAGGAGGTACAGCGACAAGACCTGGGTGACGGCGGCCACCATCGTGGGCGCGAGGGTAGTCGACGCGTCGTGTTCAGGGGTGAGCCTTTGGTGCACCCGCCGTGCTGACGCGGTGCTTGTTCGTCTCCGAGTAACGAGGACGGTTTCTGTGTGTTTTACAGTGCGCACACTCATCGCATCATCCTCCTGTCTTCGAGGGCCAGATGCCGCGCCGTCGGCAACCCCCCCCCCCCCCCCACACACACACACGAGGCGGGGGGCGCGAGCACCATGACGGTCAACGGCGGCCTCGGCGGGGGTGCACTCTGGCGCCAGCCGGGCCATGTCGAGGGTAGGCCACCCGCTGCACAGCCGTGTCCGCCAGTCTCCGAGATTCCTACCATCACAGGCGCTCCACCTACCAAGGAGGAGAAGCAACTTGGGAAGGGGGAAGGAGCGTTTACTCCTTGTTGAGAATGTTTCCGCTGAGGATTTCATGTAATCTGGTATGGGTAACTATCTTTCTCCAAAAATTGCCTTTGATTTTCTTCATCTCAGACATTTTGTTGGGTTTCTTTGCAGATTTAGCTGCAGTACGATCAGCAACATCACTCACATTTCTTTATGCGTTTCGCTGCTATGGATGCAAGATGAGATACCGTCATTTCAAGTCAATATCGAGCTCATGTTCAGTGTAACTTTTGTACGCGAGAAACTTCTTTTGATACCTGTGTTCGAAATACATGGCTGCGGCTTTTATACATTAAGGATTTTATGCTTTTTCTTTTTTAATTATCACGGAAGATGTATACATACACTTTTGACGTGCCCAGTCCATCCTTGCACAAACTGGGTTCCCAGGCAACTATCTGGACTTACCTTGGGACGCTGCACATAATAAAAATGCTATTCCCGTTTTGTTTTTTTAAATTTTCGGGGAGTATTCTAAAAATGCCCTTTTTTTTGTAATCTAACGAGAAAATGACAATAAATTTTTTAAATCATCTTTTGTAAAATAACGGGGCTTCAAAATTTACTTGTCACTTTCTCGTTATTCAACGAAGAAAATTTTCACAGTGTATATGCTCACATTAGCTGTGCCTGATTTAATTTGGTTGTGAAGGTTTGAGACAGTGAAATTATTTTGGGCTTCTACATATGGGTTTTGCATCAATGCAACTTGTAAATTGTTTATGTAATGTGTTTATTAATGACTTATTCTTCCTCTGCTCAGTTGAAAGTAATTGTAAATTGCAATAAATCAACCTGAACCCACCAAAAACTTATTTTCTTTTTCGGTATGAATTACCCTTTCTTTCACGCATGTAACATTATCATAACTATTAATTTATTCACTGTTGCTCTGGAATGGGAATATCCTATTGAACTGCATCAATGAGCCCAACGTCAAGCTTTGTATACACACCCAGCGGTTAGTAAACAGGAGCGTGACAGTTTTACAACTCAATTTTGGGGGGCAGAAAGGAGAATAATCCGGGCAACGTTGAAGGCCAAGGGGAGGTGTGGGAAGGGATAGACGAATGGTGGTGGTGGTGTTAGGGGTAGGGGTGTCACCTCGCGCGACTTGGAGGTCGGCCACCCTGATGACAGCCGCGGAAAGGTGGCTGCCCACCTCCCAGGCGCCAGGCACCCCCCGCGCTCTGCGTAGCCAGCCCCCTGCGAGCGGCCGAGGGGAGTTTCCGCCAGCCGCCGGGAGATCGCGTGCGGGCGGAAAGGCGCTGCAGCCTCTTGCCCGCGGCTGATCTGACCCGCCCATAGGATGACATATGACGTGCTTCCAGCTTTGGCATTGGTGATTGAGAGCTTGCAGTCCTCATTGATCGAATGATTTTTATTACCTCGTGGAGGCCGTTTGGTTTCCCGCCTGTCCGTGGATGCGCGCGCCGTTGCGCGTCGCGACTACCGGGCGCTCTCGGAGCCACCCGTGATTGTCGAGGAGGCACTCGTCAACGGAGTTATCGTGGAGATCCGCGGCCGGCGGCCTCCTCGTCACTTCACCGCTCGCATTCCGCACGGGGCGTGGCCAAGCCCGCCGACCCTATGGTGTCCATTTATCCAAGGCGTGTGTCCGGAGTGCGGTTCGGCCGCGAAGACTGCATCCGGGCCCTGGGCCTCGTTAAGCGCCAGGTGGCGGCTGGGAAAAAGTCGGTCACCAATAGCCATCCGTAGGCGGCACGGTTATAGGGGAGAGGGGGGGGGGGGGGGGGCAAGAGTTCTAACACATCCTACATGCGCGTGCAGCACCACGCATGCACTCCCTTCCGTCCGAAAGTAACACACGTTCACATTTTACGTAACACGCCCCCATCGCCCCCCCCCCCCCCCGGATCCGCGCCTGGGTGGTTCCGAAACGTCGCGTTCTTTCTGGGACATGCAATTTTGCAACGCACTATCTACGTCCCTTTCTGGGTCGGCCGGACGCGTGAGACAGAAAGAGACGGAGCTATTGCTTTGCGGGTTGCATATCCTACAAACATGCGGCGTTTCTGAATCACCTGGCATGTAGCTCCATTTGTTGATGTACCTAAATAGTAATAGGAAGATACTTCTGCTTAACTATAGGGATAGGGGGGGGGGCGTCGTTTTGGGTGCTGAAAAGTCCGAAAGAAGGGACTCGCTCGTTTCGCTCGCTCAGCAACTACCTTTACCTTCGCCCCCGTTTCGTGACCCTGACGAGCACCTCGCCTGGTACCCGGACAACATTCAGGCGCGGATCCACGAAGCGGGGGGGGGGGGGGGGGGGGGGGTCTTCAGGCGGTCTATTTGTCGTCTCAGTTCAGTCTCTGAGACTTCCCCAATCGGAGACAACTAGGACCAGTGCGATTAGCGACCTTCGCACCCTTCACGGTGCGGCCATCTTGTGACTTTTGATGAGGACAAGGGATGATTTACATCAATAACAGTTTTGAACACATGCATAGCCATTTACGTACCTGCAAGCATTATCATGTTCTGCTCACAAACTGACCTTTTTTTTTAATGCTTACTGGAAATTCCTCTCCGATCGGCGATACGGTACTTCTGCAAGCATTGCGGTGTATAGCACGGGTTGTGGTAAATAGAGAAATGGAGTAATGCACCACCACCCCATTACTGTTCGCACGGCTTGTGCCATCTCAGCACGCGGAGGTAACTTGCGCAAGTACCTTTTGCAGTGGGTACGCCACAGGAGTTAACAAGCGATAAAAGTATTATTACTTACTTACACTTACGATTAACAATCAAAATTTGATCCTTTTTTTCTTTCTTATGCGTTTGGAAAGTGAAGCTGGCCGGCCCACCTTTGTGTTTGTTAAGTTGCCAGATTTGAGGGTTTCAGCTTGTTAACAAACGTTAAAAGTGTTGTTACTTACGTGTACTTACGATTAACAATCCAAATATAAGTTTGTTTTTCGTGGCTGCAAGTTTTAGGGACGTGAAGGTAGACGGCCCAAAATTTTTTTATAATGAGCAGATATGAATGTTAACTATTGTTCTTGGGATATAACCTAACTGTTCTCATCTTTAACAATCGATTGAGGTCTTTTTTTTTGCGGCTGTATAATTTGGGTACGGCCACCTTGCCGGAGGTCAGCGAGCCCCTAAAGGCCACGCATGGCGCCTATGGTGAAAGAAAGACGCATAGAGGCACTGGCCGCATCGGCTACAACTTGAGCGTGCTAAATTTCCGCAAAGCGCCACGGCTAAATCAGTTTGGCAGGATCGGTTGGTATTTGAACCCGCGGCCGCTGCGGCTGAGTCGGGCTCGTAACCGCGACTGTCGCGGCCATGCGATACTCCAGCAGCCGGTTGTCACGGCTTTGAAGTAAGATGGGTTTCGGAACCGCGACTGGTATTTGAACCCGCGCTCCGCCAGCAGCATCCTGCCCGACCTGCCGGCGCCCCCGCGCCTCTCCACACCACGGCCGTCGCGGTTGAATGGGAGATTGCTCTCTGAGACTCTCTGGGTACGGCTGAAACTGCACAGCAAAACTGGACGGTAGTCGAACCCGCGGGCGCCTCGGAGGAGGGGGAGTGAGTGGATGAGTGTGGACTGGGAACGAGGGCCGCTGCGGTCTCGTCTTAGCAATCACACTGCCCATAGCCTGAATGTTTGAGGCTTTAAAAGAAAAAAGACAAAACGCATTTCGTTTGATCTGACTGGTATTCGAACCCGGGCCAAGGCTCGTTTGGCGCTTAGTGGCAGCATTCTGCTGGTCTCCGAAAACAAATGACTCACAATCGCGCATGAGGCCGCGAACTCTAGTTTCTGGAGTCTTGAACTCGGCTATGATTGAGAATTGTTTGCTGATATTCGAACCCGAGTCTCTGGTACCTAACGCTGGCAGCTGTCTGCTAACGCCAAGGCCACCCTGGTGCTTTCTGTTGGCAAACGCTTAGAAATAACCGGGCTGATTTAAAATCGCGGAAGAGACCGAACTCTAGATTTTGAGTTTTAAATTCGGTTGCGATAAGAAAAAGTCTCTGGTATTTGAACCCGAGTCAACGAGCCGGCTGAAGTTACCCGCTGCCGGGTCTGCTCGACGTGCCGTGCTCTTCAGAGTTCTGAGACCGGGTACCGTCCTGTGTGTCCGACCAGTGCACCCGCTAAAAATTGTCAAGGCTGCTTGACTTTCACGGGTGGCACAGCCGGAAACCACACGGAGACGATTTAGACGTGCTGAGCTGGATGCTGTTCAACCACCGAGAAGGCGAGAACCAACTGGACAACACGCTGCTCCCTGCTGCTGGACGCGAGGCTGGACATGTTGCTGGACATCGCTGTTGTGCTGAACTGCCCCGCGGTTGAGAACGGGTTAAAGAAAAGCTAAGTAGTCCGCCTAATCCTGACTTGGATTTCCGTTTGCAAGCTTACTCTAGTTTCTGGAGAAGCGTCATCACTGCAGACCCCCCGCAAGGCTGATGTGCCAAATTGTCTAGGCAAAGTTAAGTGCGAAAAAAGCATTGGAGTTCTAGGCTGTTCTTTTATCTGCGATTGACGCTGCTGTCATCAACTCCGCACCGAGCATCGAGCTGCAGCCTACTTCTGGGACCACGCGAGATCCAGCACGGCTCCAGCTGCTCCGGCTCCAGCAACTGCGAAGATCGGCGTTTGAACGGAGGCCCTCGCTCTGGTTGTGGCTGTTATCAGATGTCAAGTGAAACCGATTTTCTGGCCAGCATCTGGCAAAGATCTGATCGCTCGCTGACACCCGCTACGGGTTACAACCTTGGTACCGATTTCGGCCCAGCGCTAACCGTGGTACCGCTTTCGGTCCCCTGCAGACTTACTCGCTTGATTGACGCGTCTTCTTTGCGAAGAGGGGAGGTAGTGTTGTGATGTGAGCTCCTTGCGTCGCTACATTATTAGACGAGTTTGCGCGACGCACCGTTTCCCTATTGCTTTGAATCTGCGCGGGTATTCGAGTGTCCGGCGGCCGCCCCCAGACCGCTCCTCGGGTCGACTCGGTGGCCGGGCTAGCAGGCGGTGGCTGCCGCGGCGGCGCGGCACGGCGCGGCCCGGCTCGGGCGCGCGGACGGCTGGCTGCGCGGCGGGCAGGCAGGCGGCAGGCAGGCGCGACGCACGGCACGGGACAGAAGGACTTAAGCTGCGCTTCGAGACGGACGTCGCCGACTACGCAAGAGAGAAGCTACGCTACGCTACCGCGCTTTAGCTGAGACCGCTTGGCTTTGAGGGCTACCTTGCATTGATTGCAATAAATCCCAATTGTTTATCACATCCTTGCGTCCTCAATTCTCCTTGAACCACATACGCTAGTACTAAACCATCCGCATCCGGGGTTTACAACAATATGTATAGATAAATATGAAAGTGTGAACCCTCCACTGAACAGAGATTTATTTGACTTTCAATATGTCTTACCTCAAGATGTTATAGATGCTACAACGAGTACATCTTCCACAGCTCAGGGTGTAGATGGTATTTCTATATTTATGTTAAAAATGTCTCTGTTTTACATTATTCCTGTACTATGTCACATGTTTGACTTCAGTTTGCAGCATGGTGTATACCCTGATATCTGGAAAAGAGCCCAGATTGTACCTATTGCAAAGATATCATCACCGGCGCTACCTAAAGATTATCGGCCTGTTTCCATCTTAAGTGTCCTGTCAAAAGTCTTTGAAAAGATTGTGCATAAACAATCATCAACCTACTTAATTAAACATGATTTAATCAATGACTGTCAATCTGGTTTCAGGAAAGGTCATAGCACTACCACGGCGTTAATCAATGTCTCAGATGAAATAAGAGCTGCTATAGATAAAAAAAGAGCTGTCATTATTAATCCTGTTTGATTTTAGCAAAGCATTTGATAAAGTGCACCATAAATTACTGCTCGCTAAACAAAGATTGCTTGGCCTCTCTGCGCTTAGTATATACTGGATTCAAGAATACCTATCTGAACGGAAACACAGAGTCTTCATAGACCTGGATAACATATCAGAATGGTCCGAGATGTCTACAGGTGTACCGCAAGGCTCTGTTCTAGGTCCCTTGTTGTATTTATTTTATGTTAATGATCTTCCTAATATTTTTGTGTTTGGTACATCTCATCTCTATGCTGATGACTTGCAATACAGAACTACATTTAAAGCTGGTAATGAATGTGGAGCCATACGTTGTGCTGAGATTGATATTCAGCATCTTATTATTTTGAAGACCACAATTTGACTTTAAATATCGACAAGACTCAACCTACCTTCATTGGTAGTAGTAGATATATAAATACTGTGAGCAAAAATGTGCCAAATATTTCAATTAATGATATTGCCATACCATTCTGTGATAAGGTCTGTAATTTAGGTGTAATTTTTGATCCAACACTAAACTGGGGACGCCATATTGAATATTAGTGTAAGAAGGTGCTCACTATACTATGCCAACTACGTCGCAGCTACTGGCACCTACCCTGTGATATTAAGACAACTATTATTAATAGGATTGTACTTCTTCACCTAGACTATGGTTCTGCTATTATGGAGGATATGTTAGTTGTGTATCAAATTAAGCTACAAAGGCTTCAAAATGCCTGTGTGAGATTTATATTTAATTTAAGGAAAGATGAAAACGTCTCACCATATATTGAGAAGCTTTATTCGCTCAGGATGGATCAAAGACGCAAAATAAGTCAGCCTTTATTATTGTATAAAATTCTGAATGATGAAACTCCATCCTACTTGTACTGTAAATTTCAATTTCTGACCCAAGTCCTTCAGAGAAAAAATCGCTCCTCTAGTCAACGACTTGTAGTTCCCTAAACACAGAACTGTTAAATACAGTAAATCCTTCCTAGTCACAGCCTGTATATTGTTAAGGTGCGGGTACGCCGGAATGAGAGACGTATCAGAGAGCACAGAATGTATTCGGCGGAGCGGCTAGTGTACAGGAGACGGCCAGCGGTTGCCATGGTCACGGGTAACAGCTGACGGTCGGCGGAGGGGCAGGGGCGCTCCGTAACACTTTCCCCTCCGTTAACGAACGGGACTCGAAGCCGGTCACTCATCGGGATGCTGGGACGGAGGGACGGTCTCAGGGGGGCGCAGTGCGGGATCGGCAGGGGCAGGGGTGGACGGCAGGCCGGGAGGGGATGCGTGCGCGGGAAGGACTACGTTGGCCGGGAACAGAAGGCGCGCCGGGCTCAGCGGAGCGGCATGGGGAACCAGGACAGGATCAGGATCTGCAAACCACAGTGCGTCTGATTTCTGTCGGACAGAACAGTGGACTCATGCGATTGAGAACGCACTGACCGGGTCCAGGGGATCAGACGAGCGCGAATTATTGAACCACTGGAGTGCCACATTGATAAGGGCACTCGTCTTACAATGAAGGGTTTGGTTTAGGGTTTATGTTTGGAACGATGTCACAAGTTACCGCTCACGTTGCACCGCGCACGGCACAAACCAAGGACATCCACTGAGTAGCGGACGCTACACAGCACCGCCAATCCTCTCCCTCCACCACACAGCAGAGGTCTGGAGTCCAGGGGTCCGGTGGGAGACGCAGATTCGGCTCCGCAGCGTGTGGGCACAGCGCGAAGTCTAGCAAGACACAAAAATTGTTGCGCAGGCGTGCCGGATTGCACTCTTGTACGAACAGGTACGAACCACCACGGCTTTATCTTCAACCGACCCGGGCACAGACCGGTGGGGTCCGTGCCCCTCCCGAGGCGAATGAGTGGCCAGCCCATCCGCAACGGGGACGATGGGGACTGCCTCGGGACAGGGATCGGCACGGGACTCAGTCCCGCCCCATGATGCCACCTCACCCTGCCCCGGGAGCAGCCCGCCACCGCTCACAGCGGCGGTCTCGCTGTTGTCCGCTCCCTCCGCACCGTCGCTTCTGTCCACTCCGCCCAATTCGCTCGTCCTGGCCGCGTCGTCCGTCCCCGAGGTCCAGAGCTCACACCGGCGGATCTCCTTTCGGACGAACGCGACAGCTCCGGGTGCGATGGTCATGCAGTCGACGGCCTCGATCCGGGCGGACGACTGGGCGGCGATACTCGTAGGCGTTGTGACGCGGGTCGTGGCGATCCGGGCACCGGAGTCCTTCAGCACCAGGGCGTCGTTGTCGATGGTCTCGACGTCGGCAGGGTGGTCACACCGGTCGGATCCAATGTAGTTTCGTAGTTTCGTCCGCCGTCATCGACACCGGCCCCTCGGCCAGGCGACGAAGACAATCCGAGGCCACAGAGAGTCGTTAGCTGCGGGAGTGGGAGGAGTCTGAGTAGGGGAACGCACTGACCGCAGCCGCACATCCGCACGACAGGTTCCCAACCGTCAGTGTGGTCCAGGGCGCCGATCAGCGCGTAGACTGCCGGCCGCAGAGCACCATCTCGACAATCCTCCCCCTCCGTCGACGACAAAGCGGTCACTCCGCTCGTCGCCGAAGTCCTCAAGCATCACATCAGGCTGCTGCCATCCGTCCGACACCTGTACTGGAAGGGCTCACGAGGCAAGGCAGGGGTGGTGTCTAGTTGTACGTCAGGGCCCAGATGTCGGCAGTCAGGTCAGAGGCGCCCCGTCGGTCACATTAGGGTTAGTCGCAGCGCACACATTGCAGCAGGGGCAGTGCAGGGCAGGATCGCATGCGCATCGCAGGGCCAGACGCATCGCTCGCAGCGCAGCGCACACCAAGCGCGGTGTCTCAAACAACGGCAAACCACAGGGCAGAACAGCGCATTAGTTCGCAGGCGCAGAGACGGGCGTGAGGGCCGTGACGTCAGAGCAGCAAGGTGGGACAGGGGCGAGGGGCGCCACGCGACCAGGTGGCCGATGCGGCGGGTCATTGTTGGGAGGTGGGCCGCGCGCCGTCATCGCCAAGGCTGGGGTCTCGGTGTTGGCCCGGTCGGACCGGCGCGCAGGGCGCACGGCTGCAGCACGCCGCCAGGCGGGGGCACCGGGGCCGCGGTGAGGACGGCGGCCATTGTTGCGGGGCACGGCGTCAAGGACGCCGTCGGGGGCCTCGACCAGGGTCAGGGGTGGCAGGGACACGGGCAGCGCCGACCGCGTTTCAGGGCGGCAGCATGACGGTGACGGACACGCACAGGAACGGCGTTGGTACGGCACGGGACGCGAGTCCACGACAAACTGCAGGCAGGGCACAGGGGCACAGACACGGGCACTTCTTACCAGGAGAGGTTAGACGTTACCGTCAACGATAAGAGTCGCAAGTCTGTGTGCAGCAGGGAAGTCCAAGGGGACAGCGACACGTCAGGGACAGGACAAGGGCAGTAGGGGATCCGTCAGCAGCAAGGGAAGCCTCAGGGCGTTCAGGATGTCGGGTCCGTTCGGGCCCGCCGGTGAGGAGCCAGACGGACACAGCGGCGGTGATGTTAAACACACGATTTTCACTCACCATCCTTCACTACCCTCCTCCCCCCTTACGAAAACAATTCCGGACACGTGGAATCGTATGCCGACACTTCTGACACCAATTGTTAAGGTGCGGGCACGCCGGAATGCGAGACGTATCAGAGAGCACAGAATGTATGCGGCAGAGCGGCTAGTGTACAGGAGACGGCCAGCGGTTGCCATGGTCACGGGTAACAGCTGACGGTCGGCGGAGGCGCAGGGGCGCTCCGTAACAATATTATTTAACTCACTTGAGATCCACTCTTTATTGTCTCTGCCTTTCATGCCTTCAAAAATAGAATGAGATCCAAGATTGATGAGAAATGTGGTACAGCCAAGGCCTGGTAGGCCTCCTACTGTGCTCGCAGCAGGACCGGCAGGTGCAGCTAACAAAGTGTGGAGCGCCTGCAGACTATGGTCGACAGCGCTCCTACAATAGATTATTTCGATTTCGCCAGATTTCACCTATTTCTAAACCAATTTTTGTCTTACAACACCTAAATTATACATAAACTTAGCTGACCTAACCTAGTCGCGGCGGATCCAGTCTGGGCATATACCTCTCTTTCTTTATATATATATATATATATATATATATATATATATATATATATATATATATATATATATATATATATATATATGTATATATATGTATATATATGGAATGGTGTAAAAGGGGAAAAAATATAGGTATATATATATATATATATTCCTACTTTTCCCCCTGCTATTATTAATGAAATGTTATTATGTTATAATATTATATTAAGATATTTTTAAGTTATATTATGTTATAGACATAACCATACTTAACGAGGTGTAAGGGAGCGGGTTGCATACCCAAGGGTTCTAAATAGACCTATTGTATGTAATCCTTAATATTAATAAATTTCAATTTAAAAAAAATTCTCTCTCTGCGTGGGAACGGGTGGCGAGGACGACGAGGGGAGGCTGGCGTGGACTGCGATCGATTTACGATGACACCGGTTTCGAGACCAGCAACCCGTTTTCGACATTGGCCTGCTTTGCGAGCCGCGGCAAAGGGTAACAAGGGCACCACACCCGAGCCCGCGGAAGTTGAAACCGTCCGTTTTGTATATGAAATGTTATTAGTAGACCACCGTTGTTCCTCTTTTACGTAACATTTCGCGCGCGTGTGGATATGTGAAATTACTGATGTTGTTAGCTTAGCTATGATGATATTTATAGAAAGTAATTTTAATATTCAATGTCTTTTAAAACTATGTTGCTGCTTTCCGCCGAGCACAATAAACTCAAGAAACCGACTGTCTAAAGTAAATCCGCGTATTTTCCGTTTTTTTTTCCAGAAACTTTCAATTTTTTTTCTCGAAAGTTTCCGGAAATTTTCCGTTTCTTTCCGGAAACTTTCCCAGCACTCAAATCCCTAGGATCAATTACTTATGGATCCGGTACGAGATCAGCGGATCCGTTTTAGAGCCCAGTGATTCCACTGTAAGCAGATCCGCTGCTCAATGGATCCCTCAATGGATCCCAATGGAAGTATAGCGGATCCGTTCTGGAGCTCAGTGGATCTACTGCGGAGTTATTTGTAGTGTAGGGGCATGTGTCTACTGCGCCATAGCGCCGGGCACCCCCACACCCTCTCAGGCCAGAGCAGCCGCGACACCCGGAAGGCAGCCGAATTCGTTTGATTGATACGTGCGAACGCGTGACTGAGTGTGTGCGAGGCGTGAGCCGCCACCACGTGTGTCACTAATACCGCTGTCATCACCATCTCAATAACTATGTGCTCATCACCAACTGTCATGCCTGTAAGGTAAGGTTTTAACCCTACGAAATCTGACAAGGTAAGGTTATATCGCCCAGTAACCAAGATGTCATTTCTCAGGGCATCGAGTGTACCCGGGTTAGCCACGCGCTGATTCCCACCTTGCCGGATAACTGCATCATAACGTTCGCCTTCAACACGCCTGCAAAGCTGCAAGGTGATCTGGGAATGTGGCTAACCCGGGCACACTGGAGGACTTGATCTTGGTTAACGGACGGCATAACCTAGCCTTGTAGAATATCGCATGATTCAAATCCTACCTTTCCGGCATGACAGACAGTGATAGGCACATGGTAATCCGCCCCTCCTCTACAGAGGCCGTGGATACGGTTTGGGAGCGGGTCGACCTCTCCGTGGATCTGGTTTAGGAGTGGATCCACTTCTTCGTGGATCCGGTTTGGTGGCGGATCCAATCTTACGGGATCCGCTGGGGTAAGCGGATTCGGATTCAGGGAACCGCTATGCAAAGCGGATCCGAAACGGATCCGGTTCGAAAGGTGCAGATTTCGTCCTGGATCCGGTGTACAAAGTGGATCCGATTTTCACCGGCGCCAAGTGGATCCGGTGTGTTAAGAGGATCTGCCGGAATTAGCTCCACTTAGACAACCGGGTCCACTTGACGAAATCGGCACCTTTAAACCAGATTTTTAGACCTGGGCTCTTTCACACTTAGCTTATCGCACTAAACATCCGGCCGCACTAACATAGATCTCTGAAATTACATTGTATTCCTCGAAAACCGGAAGAAGAGAAAAACAGAGGTGCCATGAGCTAGGCTGAAAATAGGGAGCAGGTCCGTCGGCGGTACGCCAATCGCTGCATCAACAAATAAAAAATTTAAAAAAATTAGGGGGGGGGGCACCTGCGCGGATTTCTGGCGAGGTCAAAAGAACGCCGAACGTCAGCAAATGCGCAGAATTGCAAGTTGAACGAAGCTATGTATTTGGCAGATCGAAATGTTAAAAGTAAATGCTGCTTCCGCACTGTACATCGAAGAGAAACATATGTATGTTGCCTAATTAGGGCGACGCTAAAATGCGATGCTCTGGTAATCCAGGAATGTGACATGTGTCACATTCCGTTCTAAGTTGTGTCACATTCGTTTTTACGTTACTGGTAAGAAGGGCACCCGTGTCACACTCGAACGAATGTGACACTACATTCCGAGGAATGTGACACGTGTCACAATCGTCGGAACGTGATGCCTGGATTACCAGTGCAGAGCGAAATTCAAAACGTCGCCATGGTAGAGGGGCGTATATCGTGATCAGACCAAACCTCTGTAATTTGAAATTTTCTTCCTGATCCTTAATTGCAAAGACGTATTTTCGTCAACTTGGCTATCCCTGCTTTGCGCTGCAGTCGGACAGGGAGGGTAGGGGGGGGGGGACCACTTGGTCCTGTGGTGTACACGAGATCACCTATTATTAGTGTTCACCAGCCGATATTCTCAATGTGATAGGCACTAATCCCAGTTTCGATGTCAAAATACGATTGTGAGTACCTCGTAAGGTGCAAGGAAGGGGGAAGAGGAACTCTGGGACACGGTGCACTATAGGACACCTTCGTATTTGCCGCTTTGCGCTAGAGGACACAACGTGGCAGATGTCCCCGCTGTCGTTAACCCGAAGTGGAGAATTTCAGTATTCTTGCAATAGGTCTAAAAAAGTTGATTGTGCCCCCCCCCCCCCCCCCCCCCCCCCCCCACACACACGCCTGCGATTAGGGCGTGCTCACAACAGCAGAGAAGCAGGGCCTTCAAAGCAGCAGTTTCCGCAAAACAGTAGGTCGGCGGGAGAATGCTGTTCGCGTGACTCACATTTAGACGAGGGGTCACCAGCTGGAAAAAGGTGCGGCAGCTAGCATGTTATCCCAGCTTTTTTTTACTGTTGTGAACGACGGTGCACGACGGCACAACTGCCGTTACGTGCTAGTGCTGGCAGTCGGGCTCAAAGCGAGGACCGCTCCGCCAACCATGGAATTGGCCGCCTTAGTGCTTTCCGTTGTTGGCCTCAAGCTTGCGACGCTGGCCGTCGCTTCAGGCAGAGCCATCCCCAGTTTCGCGGTGCGCACTACATACGATGCGGACTTCGGCCAAGGGGTTTCTCGAAGCCAGACTAGCGCAGGACTCATTTAACGAGACTGTCCGGGTGAACGCATAGCGTTCATGGAGAGGCTCGTTCTGTGTGTCCCATGTCCCTCACACGAATTTCTGTTGGGATTTTTAATTAGCGTTTTCTTGCCATTTCACGTAGAACCAAAAATAACGAGTGTTGCGCTCGCCCTGTCTACTTTCATCTCGAAAACCACATAACGTAGGGACGTTCTGATGATGTGCGGCCGGTGATGTGGACAGCGCGATTTTTGGGGGGAAATGCCTAAAAGTGAAAGAGCAGGCTGGGAACAGGCACCGGTCGCGGTCAACAATCGACTTTGCCGTGCCGCCGCTCGGAGTAATGTGTTCGACAACGTCCCAATGTTATGTTAGGACAATATATTTTGCCATGACGTTTACGATACCTCCTAGGAAGAATTACTCAGTACGCAGAAGGCCGCGGAGAAACACTCAGTTTTATGGGTAATCAAATGCAGAGTGGTTTTCCGCGGCCCTCTGCGGACTGAGTGGTTCTTCCTAGGAGCTGCTGTCATCCAATACTTTTATTTTATTCTTTTAATCTGGAACGTAGATTTAATAGTAGAGATAAAAGAACGAGTCCATCCCAGAACGCAATGGCGTTCTCCATGAGAGTCTCATTTTTGTTTTCCGCTGCCATCCACCAGCGGCTAGCGTTCCATTCCAATTACTCCGAGCGGCACCAAAGTAAGCGATTGGCAGGCGTCTGGGCTTTATTGCCTGGACACAGTGTCTGCATTCCCAATAGAGGATTTTTGGGCCCCAGCGGAGCGAGGTGCCACTTGGCGCGGCATCGGCGCTTTTTAGCCCGTCCCGACACGTTTCGGTAGAAACGGACAGGAGCCGGGCTTATAGTCTGATGCCGACTGTTTCACCCAGAAAAATGATATCTTCGATCAAGGTTACTGACCTTAAAAAAGCTAGTCTTGAACTTTCCAAGGTTGTAAACCTTGACTCAAGCTATTCTTTAACTTCGTTCAGGAACAGAGTCTTGATTCAAGTGTATAAACCTTGGAAAGTTCAAGGCTAAGGCTACGTTTTTTTTTGGGGTGTTGTTCGTTCGGGCGGACGTGTGTGCGCTGACTAATCGTTCACGGAGAAACTTCAAATTTGGAGGATAGACTTCTTTTATGACGTAGATAAACGTACAATGGCAACAATTTTCAAATTTTGTCGCGTTTCTGTTTTATGAGAATTGTTAGATATGTTAGGTTAGGGTTGGCCGCTGCGTGTGGTGCGCCTGCAAGGCGCACTCCGTGGCGGGTCGGAGCGGGCTGAGGTTAGCGATTTTATTCGTTACAAAAATATGTACCACCGGACACATCGCGAGAGACCTGAGGCGGGGGCCGGAGGCCCCCGCAAACGCCGCCGGCAGGCCAAGCTGGCCAAGTCCCCCTGTCGAACCGAGGTACCAGTGGAGCGGAGCGGAACTGGCACCGAGGTTCGACGGTGGGACGGGCCAGCTTGTTAGGCACGGAGTGGAACGGAGTAGCCTTATCGTCTCAACCCGAACTAGACTTTTTTTTTTCTATGAAGAAAATACTCTTATAGTAAAATCGAAACGACATAAAATTTCAAAAACCTGACTTACAAAATTGTGCATATCATTCCCACAAAGACAAGTTTACACATTAGAAAAACATCGCAAACTCCCAAAAAAACGTTTTGAAATTAAGCTTTCTCACTCCACCCACATTGAAGAGAAATGGATGGAGCTAACCTGGTTCGGCTCGTCCGGTGGCTGTCTCCGTCATCTATCCTTTTCCATTCTACGAAAGAGAGCATGCTTTCCTCCTTTTTGGGAAAGCAGCCATCGTTGGCTGAGCGATAGCGAAACCCTGGACCGATTGGGTCAAAAATGTTTTGTCTGTCTGTTTGTCTGTCCGCGTGATATCTCGAGAACGGTTAGACGGACAAAGCTCAAATTTGGACCACATCTTTCTTGCATCACATAGAGTCAACCTTCACTCAGGGGCACCGCAGCTCAAGCGGTTACTAAGTTAACCTTTACAATTGGTATAAAATTTAAAATCTGCCGGTTTGGTGAGGTCAGTATGCGCCATGTGCCTGTAAGGAACGGGCGGATCAGTGACTCGAGTGGGTTACGCTCGGGTAGGTTAGTAGGGGCCTGGGTAGGTTAGGCTCGGGCAGGTAAGGGTAGGTTTGGACTGGTTGAGTGGCACTAAAAACGAAAGGATGATGCAGGATACGTTCGAAAGGTAGAATATGAGCGCGGTTGCGACCGTGCAAAAAGAGTGAGGACCGCAGGGCGTCCTACGGTCTGGCCCCGCAGGGTCCTACTCGTCAGAAGACAGCCGCCGGCAGGCTAGGCGTGCGCCAGGCGTGGAGTGGCGGAACAGTAATTCGCGGCTAGCGAAGCCTGTTACGCTACGACGCGGTCTGGCGTACGCCTACCTTGTTTGTAATAAATTGTTTTGTACAGAATCCGTTTTGTCCTATTGAAGACAAACATATCCAGAGTGCAATAAGCGTGTCTCACGTTTTAAAAGTTCAAAATTGATGAGCGAAACCTCTATTAAAGAGAATTCATAGGGATGTGGTAGGGCTTTAAACGACACGGGATCTTGCACGGGATAGTCAACAATGCACGCAGCGGAACCCAGAGGGGGCCAAAAGTCCTAATGAAAACTCCTTTGACGCAGATTGCATTCATAAATTGCGAACCCATTCCCAGAACATTTAACTACAGAGGTTTTAAATTTGGACCACGTAGTTCTTGTGCACTGGAGTCAACATGGCGGCTTCATCGGCCAATAGTTCAGATAATTTCTACAGCTTGGTGTAAGGAAGTGTGCCCACTGTGCAGGGCCCGTACATCGCGTACGGAACACAGTTCTACATGTGCGACCCAGGCAAGCCGACTACTGTCCTGTGGCACGTCCGAGCCACGCACTTCAACCCGGTCAAACCGCGTGAGCTGCAACGTGTCACCGGCAACCTGTCATCTGTTATCGACCTTACTGACTACCGATGGGTACGTTAACGGACACAGCTGGGTTACGTTATTTCGATTTTCATAACTGGTATTACACAGCGTTTGTTCTTAAGGATTACAAATTATCCCAATGTCGTGTTTCTCTTAAAACTGTAACATTTTACTGGACGAAATTTTCCCAGGGACATTTAGAGTGCACTTAATGCTGATTCTACTTTCGTACCTGCAACACGAGGCAGAATAACCCCAAATTGTTTTCGAGAACGCCGGTTAGCTTTAAACACTAGTGTAAATGAGATTAGCATTTTCTGGTGGTACGATGAATACATGGAATATTACTCCTCGTTATCGGTTAGTGAAAGATTTTTCTGATCGTACCTGTGGTTCTGATGGCATATTTTCTGATCGTACCGGTCACTCTGACAGTATAATTTCTGATCGTCAACGATCTAATGGTATGTCCCGGCTCTTCTCTGACCGTTTTTCTGGTTTACCGCTATTACCACAAAGTAGGGGTACGCCAGACCGCGTCGTGGCGTAACAGGCTTCGCTCACCACGAATCACTGTTCCGCCACTCCACGCCTGGCGCACGCCTACCTTGGCCTGCCGGCGGCTGTCACCCGACAAGAAGAAACCTGCGGGCCAGTCGGTAGGACGCCCTGCGGGCGTCACTCTCTCCGCACGGTCGCAACCGCGCTCATGTTCTCACTTCCGAACGTATCACCCTTTCGTTATCAATGCCACTCAACCAGTCCTAACCTAACCGAGCGTAACCCCCTCGAGTCACTGATCGGCCCCTTCCTGACAAGCGCATGGCGTATGCTGACCTCACCCAAGCGGCGGATTTTAAATTTTAGATCATTTGTGAAAATTATCTTATAAGCCGCTTGAGCTGGTGCCCCTGAGGGGAGGTTGACTCTGGTATGATGTAAGAAAGATGTGGTCCAAATTTGAGCTTTCTACGTCTAACCGTTCTCGAGAAATCGCGCGGACAAACAACAGACAGACAGACAGAGAAAACATTTTTGACCTAGTCGGGTAAGGGCTTCGCTATCGCTCAGCCAATCAGGAAGCGTACCATCAGGTATGAAACACGATCGGTAGCAGAAAATGAGCTAGATTTGTAAGTGCTATGAAATGGAAAGTTCTTGGAATTTCGGCACGAAGCTTGATGTGCAGTGTCGGCTTGCAAATTTACTGGGGCCATTTCGGCCAGATCGGACAACTTTTTTCTGGTATCTCGAGAACGGGCGGTGATATCGCAAATGGGCTACGGATTTGTGTCGATTCAGACTCCACAGAGTGCCGGATTGCATGTTTCTGCACGATCAGGACCGGGATGTATACGATCTCACGCAGTACCATCAGGATATATACGATCAGAGGTTCCCGAATTTGTATTGGTAATGGGAAAAGATACTGACATTTCACTGTCGCTGATGGTAATTTTGTGATCTCATTTACACTAGTAAATGACGCGGTAAAGTGTGGGGAGTCCAAATACGTACATACACTGGCGACCAAAATTAGCGGTTCACTAACGGCGGGCGCTGTTATTTCTAAGTTTTTGAAGGTAGAACCTTGAAATTTGCTACAGGCCTGCCTCCAACCTTTGACTCGAGCCTCTGAAAGCGACAACGCCAGGTGCCACCCCCTCTGGTAACAGCCATCCCTAACGCGCGGCGGGGTGGAAAAACGCCGAAAGAGGGCGTCAGAAAACACCGTTAAGGAGTTCCAATGGGGGTAAAACTTCGTTTACCAGTTCAATAGACCCCGGGTGACAAGGTGACATCACAATTTGAACGGTCGTTCAAACCCACCCCCCACCCCAGTTACCCCCACCCCCTACGGGGGGTGACTTTTTTTGTCACCAAAAATGAATTGCGCGTCATGCAGGAGCCTTCGGGGCACATGCCCGTCTGTTTTTTACCCCGATAGGACGAACCCTTTGACCGCAACCCCTTAAAAACAAAAAGACATTTTTGACAATTGAGGTTTTTTGCTAAATGCATTTCAGAATCGAAAAAAGACGTCAGAAAAGGTGTGCAGGGCCTGTGCCAATACGGCCCAATCGAAAATTTTCATCCGAAAAAAAATTCACCCCCTCGTATGGGGTGGCTACCCTTAACCCCTGCCCTGCCGCCCCCAAAGGGCGGAGGTGAATTTTGGACCCAGCGCCAGATGCGCCTTGTCCAGGGCCATCGGCACACGAAATTTAAAGTCGCTCGTCGGATCCGTTCTCGCGCAACAGCCAAAAAACCTCGAAAATCAAGAAAACCCACCCCTAAAAGTCACCCCCGATACCGCCGAACTGAGTAGGGGTAGCAAATCGTTTCGAGCGGCGCAGGGTGTCCTAAACCTTTGTCTTAAAGGGCCCGGGCGGCCAAACCGCTGCGGCCACCGGAAGGTCCTGAAAAAGCCCGTCATCCGGGACTCTGTACCGGGGACCACTGCACCGGGCGGCCGCCGCCGCGCCCGGAGCGCCGGGAGGGCAGGCCACCGGTGAGGCACCAAGCAAACGTCTACTCGCCGGCAGAGACGAGATCGGGAGCCGGCCGAGCGGCGCGGCACGGCCGATCCCGTTTCTACCAAGGAAACGTCTACTGCCGGGCAGGGGTTAAGGGTAGCCACCCCATACGAGGGGGTGAATTTTTTTTCGGATGAAAATTTTCGATTGGGCCGTATTGGCACAGGCCCTGCACACCTTTTCTGACGTCTTTTTCGATTCTGAAATGCATTTAGCAAAAAACCTCAATTGTCAAAAATGTCTTTTTGTTTTTAAGGGGTTGCGGTCAAAGGGTTCGTCCTATCGGGGTAAAAAACAGACGGGCATGTGCCCCGAAGGCTCCTGCATGACGCGCAATTCATTTTTGGTGACAAAAAAATTCACCCCCCGTAGGGGGTGAATTGGGGGGTGGGGTGGGGGGTGGGTTTGAACGACCGTTCAAATTGTGATGTCACCTTGTCACCCGGGGTCTATTGAACTGGTAAACGAAGTTTTACCCCCATTGGAACTCCTTCACGGTGTTTTCTGACGCCCTCTTTCGGCGTTTTTCCACCCCGCCGCGCGTTAGGGGTCGCTGTTACCAGAGGGGGTGGCACCTGGCGTTGTCGCTTTCAGAGGCTCGAGTCAATGGTTGGAGGCAGGCCTGTAGCAAATTTCAAGGTTCTACCTTCAAAAACTTAGAAATTACAGCGCCTGCCGCTAGTGGACCGCTAATTTTGGTCGCCAGTGTATTAATGCATATGTACTATCAGTGAGTTATGTTTTGACCCAGACTTGGGGCGCTACTCCACGCTCGAGGTCGTAGAGAGGTGCTGCCCTCTAGGAGGCCTACTCACGCATACCCAATATGGCGGCATCAGCTGTTACGGGGGGGGATGGGGGGATGGCGCGGAGGGGAGTTTTGGGCTTCTCGGTGGATTTAGAAGGGCGACTTGTAGTCTCGATATATTTCAGAGACAAGCACAGGTTCACAGCACAGTGGTTCACAGTGGTTTGCTCGCCGGTAGTCCACGGAGTTCCTCGTACACTCGAGGTGGTTTCGTGACATCCCGTCCTCGGCTCGGCAGGCCGTTTAAGGGGTGCCGCTCTGCTAGCGTTGACCTGTAACTAGAGTCCTGCTATTTTGTTTACTAGGTGATTTATTGTTCTCGAAGAATGGGTCTGAAGCCTCCTCGACGGGTGCGCCGACGCACGCACACACTCACACACGCGTGTCGGCCGACATCATGCACACTCACGCACAGTCACTCGCACGTCGCCGCCCCCGCGTGAGAGCGGGGCCTGAATTTTCACTATCACTTGATTTTTATCGATTGGCTTTTTGAAAACGCTAGGATTCACTGCACTGCACTGATATCTTGGCGGTCGTTGTCGGGACCCTGCCTGGGCGGGGCTCGGCATCGTGTGATTTGGCCGCCTGGTCCCACGCTGGCGCTACTGGAGTGGAGCACCGATGTGCACTCCCGCGTTGGTAGCGCTCCAACGTTGCCCAATCCTGGGGGTCCTCCACGATGTCGGGGCCGGTCCTTGGAGTGGTGCCGCTGTCTCCTGACAGCAGCGGGGGGCGTAGGGGGGCGTGCCGTGTGGACGCGGGCCTCTGCCTCTGTCCGGCGGCGATGCGTGGTCAGCACGCTGCAAGCCGAGCTGCGCGCGCGGCGGCCCGTCGCTCCGCGCTGCCCCGCGGCCCGCGGTGACGTCAGGCGCGGCCAGCGCGCGGAAGGCTTTGAGGAACGCCGCCATGTTTGTACCGCCACTGGAGACCCTTCCGCCGCCGTCTAGGAAGGCGGTGGGCACGTGCTCGTGTGTGGCCCCCGTGCAACTCGTGGCGACCATGCGGCTAGGCGGCGCCATCTTTGAACGGGCATGATCTATGGGGCTCTCTTCTGCTTCCTCGCCGTACGGATGCCGAATCTCGAACTGTCCAAATTTACTCTGCTCGTCATCGAACATGAAAAGTTCCACGGTTCCCGATTCGCTGTCGCCAAAAATTTCTTCTTGATCACAAGAGGAGCTCACCCGGATTTTACGGCCGAACAAATCAGCAGCGATTCTTGAAATCACCTGCCAGCCAGCGTGTCCCTTGGAGACTTTTTCACAAAACACTTTCACTTTCAGCGGAGACCAATCGGGAAACAGGCGATGCCAATTCGCTTGAAGGTGGGCCGCTGAAATCTTCCTGAGCACCTTTTCGTGCTTCTTGGTCTTGAAAAGGACGAAACTCAAAGTCTTAAAAATAGGGTTCACCGTATTCTTGCCCGCACTCTCTTCTCCCCTCGCTGCATCCACGCGGGTACGGGGGCCCGTAAATGCCCCCTGACCCTTCCAATTTGGCCGATGCACCATGTTACGGGGGGGATGGGGGGGATGGCGCGGAGGGGAGTTTTGGGCTTCTCGGTGGATTTAGAAGGGCGACTTGTAGTCTCGATATATTTCAGAGACAAGCACAGGTTCACAGCACAGTGGTTCGTAGTGGTTTGCTCGCCGGTAGTCCACGGAGTTCCTCGCACACTCGAGGTGGTTTCGTGACTGCCCGTCCTCGGCTCGGCAGGCCGTTCGGAGCCCGTCGAGCGCATCGGCCTCGAAGGGCTGTCAGCGAAACGGCACCCCCTGTCGCCCTCGCCTCACCCGCGGCTTGCCGGCCCGCGAGCTCACAACCTGAGCCGGCCCGCCGCGGAGTGATGCTGGTTGCCTGGTCGACAGGAGGCCCGAGGGCCGCCCGTCACACAGCCACCGGCAACGTATTTCCTCTTGGCCCCAGAAAGCCAGGGAGCAATACATAATGGGCGGGCGTAGAAAAATATTAAAAATAATGCAGAAAAAGGAGTTATTTTCAGTTGGAGACCCGCTGATTAAGTTGCCACACGGGGATGCGAGTGGATTCGTAAATGAGTGAGGTTAGTCGCCCATAGCAGAACACGTTGGGTCACCCGCGATTTCTCATACTACGCGCGAAAACCAAGCCAATTTGAAATAGCACATCATAAAAGACGAGGTTTTCAAGTTATACATTACGAAAACCCAGCTACAATTCAAAAATATGAAAAGACCGGGGCCCCTTCGAAGCCGCAGCCGACGAATAGATCGAAAGCACTATTTGTAGCCGGGTTTAACAGGCGCAAAAATTGGTTTCGCCGTGAACTGCTCACGCTATGCACGCACTCACATTTTCTCCGCCAAACCCCGGCTACAATGCAGTAAGAGTTGCCAACCAGGGTTTTTTTTTTAAACCAGGAGACGACGTGAGAACCAAAGGCGATGATTGTAGTCGGGTTTTATAGGCGAAAAAAAAATGGGTTTCGCCGTGAACTCCTCACGCTATGCACGCGCTTACACTTCTTCGTCAAAACCCGGCTATAATGCAGTAAGAGTTGCAAACCAGGGTTTTTAAAACCAAGAGACGACGTGAGAATCGAAGGCAATGACTGTAGCTGGGTTTTACAGGCGAAAAAAATGGGTTTCGCCGTGAACTCCTCACGCTGTGCACGCACTCACATTCTCTCCGTCAAACCCCAGCTACAATTTTTTTTATTGTCTGAGACCCGGGTTCTTTTTGAGAGCCCAGACGCTAGTGTCCCTAATAATTCAATTGTAGGTGGGTTTCATTTGCGAAATTTGGTCGGTTCTATAGTGTTATAGAAGAACCACCCACGAGGCGTTGTCTGTCATTGATAGAACCCAGCTACAATGCAGTTAGAGCTGCGAACCAGGGTTTCTCTAAACCAAGAGACGACGTAGGAATCGGAGGCAACAATTGTAGCCGGGTTTTATAGGAGAAAAGAATGGGTTTTGCCGGGTTTTGACGGAGAATTTCAGGGTGTCATAACTCATAATAGCACTAAATGCGTAAGGGTTACAGTATCAGCGGCTGAATTTTCAAATATGGGTGCGGTAAATATTTTCACGAAAAAGGGCGATTTAATTGGTTGGAGCTTGGGCCAATAACGTTTTATAGGTGGGTAACCGATTTAACGTTGAATATCTTACCGCCCATTTGAAGTTATGAGCATTCATGTTCTTGCAAAATAGCACAATATAGCCTGTTCTCTTTAACGGTAAACTGCGTAACCTCAAATTGTTGTTAACGTTATAACTTTAAAATTAACGTTAAATGTATTTTTTAAAGAAAACGAAAGGCAGGGGCTCAAAGCGTTGCCAGATGAGCGTCTGCCCTTACCCTCCCCCCTTTCCTCCACGCAGGACCACGCCTTGTGGGTGGTTCTTTTATAACACTTCGGAACCGACCGAATTTCACCTATGAAGCCCGCCTGCAAATGATTTTTTAGTAACACTAGCGTCTGGGCTCTCAAAAAGAGCCGGATCCAAGACAATAAAAGAATTGTAGCCGGGTTTTGACGGAGAAAATGTAAATGCGTGCATAGCGTGAGCCGTTCACGGCATAACACGTTGTTTTAGCCCAGGAACCCGGCTATAATCACAGCCTTCGGTTCTTACGTCGTCTCTTGGTTCACAGAAACCCTGGTTCGCAGCTCTAACTCCATTGTAGCCGGGTTCTACCAATGACAGACCACGCCTCGTGAGTGGTTCTTCTATAACACTATAGAACCGACCAAATTTCGCAAATAAAACCCGCCTACAAATGATTTATTAGGGACACTAGCGTCTGGGCTCTCAAAAAGAACCCGGGCCTAAGACAATAAAAAAATTCTAGTCGGGTTTTGACGGAGAGAATGTGAGTGCGTGCATACACCCAGAAAAAGGGATACTTGATTTTTCTGATACTTGGTTTTTTCAAGTAAAATTTACTTGCCTTAAGTAAAATTTACTTGGTTTAGGTAAAATTTACTTAATCTAAGTAAAATTTACTTGTGAAAACCAAGTAAATGCAATTTGAGACTAAAATCAAGAATTCATTTTTCTGGGTGTAGCGTGAGGAGTTCACAGCGAAACCCATTTTTTTGCGCCTATAAAACCCGGCTACAATTATTGTCCAAGATTCTTACGTCGTCTCTTGGTTTTAAAAACCCTGGTTTGCATCGCTTACTGCATTGTAGCCGGGTTCTACCAATGACAGACCACGCCTCCCGGTATTTATTGCTCCCTGGCTTTCTGCGGCCAAGGGGAAATATGTTGCCGATAGCTGATGCCGCCATATTGGGTATGCGTGAGTAGGCCTCCTAGAGGGCAGCACCTCTCCACGACCTCGAGCGTGGAGTAGCGCCCCAGGGGTGGGTCAAAACTTAATTCACTGATAGTACATGTGTGTACGTGTACATGTTTACGTACATATGTGTATGTTGTATGTACATTTAAAGTCACCATACGAGAGGTGTCGTGAAAAAACTGCACTTTTACCGATATTTCGGAATGGTTAAACCATGGTTTTCATTAAATTTCTTAAAAACGAACGGAGAAACTATGATATGTCATTGAAAATATATTACAGCGCGTATTAAATGCTTTTTTATTTGCAGTTTACGGCGTTTGTGCTATATTTAGGTCTTGAGATAACGAGGTTAAAGTATTATTTGCTATGCAAGACAGCTGTTGTCTACGTAAGCTACGAAGCAATTCTTCGTGATACCAACCAAATACACTGTCATCGCAAGTGCGATGAATTCAATACGTTTAGCTGTGATGAAGACCAAGTGTGATTAGTCAAAAATGCTACACCTGGAGATGCAATGACCATTGCAGTTGGACCTTCATCACAGCTAAACGTATTGGGCTCATCACACTTAAGGCTCGTGCACATACCACGTGACCTACTTGGGGAGAGGGGTCAGGGCAAAGTCACGTGAATTTAAATATGATACATTTTTTACTGCGTGGGGTCGGTTTTGCGGGGTTTAAACGGTACTTCAAGTGACGCGGCGTATAAATCGGATCGGCGCGCGCGCTCGTTCAAAAATATTTTAGGTGAACTATCATTAGACCAATCGAGCCATCCCCGAATGCAGTTGGTATTGCAGTACTGAATGCAGTTCGTTCTAAATGCAATCTAAATTTTCTCCGAGGAAATATTATTTTCATTTCAGAAAAAAATATTTTTCCGAAATACTATTTCTTTCAAAATTAATGACAACAAAAATGAATTTCCCATGGGTAGAACATTTAGTGAGGTGGCTTCACTAGATATACACGAAAAATATTTCATAATATATTTGTTGACAGTTTCGACAATATATTGCCAATTATGTTGCCTTAAATAGGGAAAATACGATACTCGGCTGATTTACACCAAATTTTGTTAAAATTAGCAGAATCGCGAGAAAAATGTAGCAAAAATATATTTAATTTCTTTAAATTTAATTTAATAAGCGCACTGTGAAATTAGTGACGGGAGCGGTCCGGAAGCGGGAGGCGTGCAACACACTGCGCACGACGATTTTTCATACAATGTGTGCGGCGGGCTGCTTCCGTTTGTAGCCTTGGCATGACAAAACTCCGCGCTCAATATTTCTCATACCGGGTGATAGTTTGACCGTTCAACCGTGTCTTCAAACTAATGACTACAAGGGGGATGCACATTGTAATCTACCAATTTCTGCTCTACCACAATATTTAATAATAAAAAATTTAAATGGGGCTATTTAAGTATTTAAGTGGAACAATTCAAACATTTAATATTTTAATTTAAATATTTTAATTCTTAAATAAAATAAATCATAATTTTATGTAGTCTACCACATATTTGGCTCTCACTTTTCTCTGAATGAAAATTAGTTTCCGTGCTTTAAAGGAAATAGAACGCATTAAAAAAAACGCCTTTGCATTATATTTCTTATTGAAAAATTATTCATCTACTTTGCGACATTGTGGCCTTGGTTGTATATTATAAAATGTATTTAAAACTCTCTCCTCTAATACGCGTACACTCGGCCCGGAGGTCCGATATGGGCTCCCCAATTTGTCATACCGAATTCGATGTTCATCCTGCTAGCCTCGCTGCAAGCCTTTCCACCGCAGATGCCCCAAGTGAAGAGTGATGTCTGCTTCTAGCCTCGCGCATGGTGTGCGGCTATGGACGTAGTCTCACCGCCAGCCCCGGCATTCAAAATCTGTCATGTATGTATGCTGCAAGGCTGTGGTTGGCGGCGCGGGCCAGACATACCCCTCGCGGAGGGGGGGGAGGGGGTTTACTACAAGCGCTTATATGCATGGAGTTATTACCCATGAAAGAGAAACTGGTGGCTCGGAAGCCGCGAGCTTTGAAACGCATGCTCGGCACTACCAGAGTTGTTCGATCTTAAGTTCAGATAGAGTCCTTCGAATTCACAGAAAACCTCGTGTTTTCCTATGACGCTCTTAACTTTTAGAGTGATGACACTGGAATCTCGATTGACACATTGTAGGTCACAGTCCAGAGAACACTCAAAGTCTCGAAACCAAGCGCGCATTCTGGGCAGTTCCGGGCGACGTAATTTGAAATTTGCGAGTTTTGGCGCGCGATCGCTGCGCTACCTAACAGCTATCCGCTTCACTACGACGTCGCCATGCGAAGAGCAGAGCCGGCAGCAATGCGCTGTCTGCTGTACCATCACGGCTGTGTGTTTCGTATTTCGAATTTTACAATTAATTCTACCAAACGCCCTCGCTGGCGGCGGCAGGAGCACGTGAGTGGTTGCCTTCAGTATTCTGCAATCCAGTCCTTGACTATTTGCGATATTTCCCCACTAATCTCTGTACTTTCTCTTACAGGTATTACGTCATCGAAGCACTTTAGAAAACTGTCACCGTGTATGACTTTCTACCATTACCAAGGCAAAAGAAATGTGCACAAGAAGGATTCTCGAGGCATTCGTGAAGGATTCTTCAAATGACACAGAAGTCCTGGTGAACTTGGACCGTCATCCATGTGTCTTTGTGAGGTTAGGATAGTAGGCTCACATGTTTCGACTAAAATGAACCACAGAATCCCTTGTACTGAATGTGTTCGACTGCGCGGTTGTGGGGAATGCTGGGATCAAAACGTCAGGCATGATATTTTCTGAGGTTAATATGCTTTGTAGTATGGCAGTGATATTCTCTACTAAAATCTGTTGAAGTGTGAACATTTCTACGATCTAAAAATTTTGTTTGAAAGCCATTATATTTTTCACCGAGGGCGAAAGACGGCGGTTAACGCGGGCTGAAGTACGTACTGGTACACACTCGCACAAACAGAAGACGCTCGCTCCTCGCCCCCCACCGCTCTGCGTCACGTGACCACATCAACCAATCACAGGCGACCAGAAAAAAGGGGGAAGGCAGCCCTCTCTGTAGACGACAATGATAGCGAATCTCGCGATTTAATAACATTTTAAAGTGTTTAAACAAAAAAGAAGCGATGAAGCTTTAATGGCCGAAGCATGAGACCAGGGAGTAAAATTTTAACGAAACGAATCTAAACAAACCCGGAATGTAGATCGTTTCGATAAAATAAACCCGTATTGAAACGAAAGTGTTTCGTTTAGCGTCATAGAAACGAAAGTCAAGACAAGATGATTTCTGATTCAGTAATATCAAAACGAAATGCCGGCGTTTGCGTTTCGTTTCGATATATTGAAACAATACAATAGGTTTCGTTTGGACTACGCGAGATAGTATCGAAACTAGTAGTCGGGGGCGAACTCTGGGCATGTGACGTCACATGCTCTGGCGGCCCATAATGCAGTAGGTGCAGGGGAGGGTAAGGGAGAGAGAGAGAGGGGGGGGGGGGGGGGGAGGAGCGGCTCCGAAGTTCGGGTCCGCCTCGCCTGCCGTCCAGTGGAGCCGGCGCACTCCGCCGTCCGACGCTGTGCACGTGGTGTGGAAGTAGCGCGCCCGTTACCGAGCTCGTATGCCGCTGGTTCGATTCCCGCGACGCTTTGCATAATAATTTCAGATTTACTGACGGTTAGGTTAACACCGTGACGATGCGGGGGGGGGGGGGGGGGATATCCGGAATACGCTAGGGGCCAGGAGGGGTGGTCAAGACAAGAGCGCCGGGAGCGGGCGCCCGGCTGCTAGTGGTCTCTCTCTCGCACTCACAGCTTCGTGCTTGTGCGGCCGACAGAGGAGGGTGTCGTCTGTCGCCCGCGCGAACACTAGTGCGCGCTCTTTCTAACGGCGGCTCGGGCATCGCCTGTGCGGTCCGCACGCGTCGTCTGCTCTGACACAGCAGCCGGAGAGATACGCAACACATTCGACACTGCGCTGCCTTTCGCTTCGTCCCCATCACGCCGTTTGAGTCGAAACTAAACTCCGTCTGTCCACGCGTCGGACCTTTTCAAAGCATAACGGAAATTATTGAAACTACGGATTATCGTGATCGTAAATGCGAAGAAAATTTCGTTTCGCTCGCCTAGAAACGAAATGCCTAACGTGACTTTCGTTTCGATACAGAAGGTCAAAACTTTCGATAATCGGACTTTCGTTCTGATCAGGTTTTAACGAAACGGTTTCGTTTCGTTAAAATTTCACTCCCTGCAGGAGACTGAAAAGGTAGGCGTGAGCCAGACCGCGTCGTGGCGTAACAGACTTCGCTCAGCGCGAATCACTGTTCCACTACTCCACGCCTGGCGCACGCCTACCTTGGCCTGCCGGCGGCTGTCTTCTGCCAAGGAAGACCCTGCGGGGCCAAACAGTCAGTAGGACGCCCTGCGGGCGTCGCTGTTTCCGGCCGGTCGAAGCTACGCTCATGTGGCAGCCAGACGTATATTACATTGCCTTTTTGTCATCAACGCCCGTCAACCTTGCCACTCTTACCACTCTTACCTGAGCCTAACCTACCCAGGTCTCTACTAACCTAACCGAACGTAACCCACTCGAGTCACTGATCCGCTGCCCGACGACTCTCGAGGACGGGGTCCATAGTCTCGAGACCAGTGGCTGTAATCGTTCGCAGCCCCCCCCCCCCCTCCCCTCCTATGCCCTCTGCAGAAACGCAAAGCTTATCTCCCTAAAACGCATCTCTTACTTCGTGTTCGAGCTACAATGTTTTTGCAATGTGGCTCTCGCGGACGGGGCGCATGGCCTCGAGAGCGGTAGGCGTGGTGTGGTGCCTTTGCTTCCAATTGCCACGGCCCGCAAAGTCCAACGTCGAAAACCGCAAGTTAGTACCTCATACCGTTCCAAAGATAGAAGTTGGCTCTCAAGCACGGGGTGCGAGGTCTGGAGAGAAGTCGTCTGAGTGGGGTGCCCGTCTTTTCCTTTGCCGCGGCCCGCCAATGCCAATGTCGAAAACCGCACGACGCTAGGCCGTACCGTCTAAACGATGGAAAGTGGCTCTCGAGGACGGGTTGCGTGGTCTCGAGCCCGGTGTCATTGCCAAACGATCGCAACTATGGCCGAACCGCTATGATGGCCAGCGCTGCAAACCGCACCTCTCTAGGTGGCTCGGTTCTCCAGATATTCCCAAAAGTTTGCTTCAAACGGACGCCATCTTGGATCTCGAGCACGGGGGAGCGCTGAGGGGGTTACTATGCACGTCCCTGTATTCCTTTTCCCATTTTACAGAGGGTCGGTTCTATAGCAAATTTTGATGGGCACCACCGTTTGGCCGTGATAGGGGAAAGTAGAGGGCCGCGCCCCGCGCCTCCGCAGTCCATCTTTTAAATCAATTTTTTTTAAAGTTAATATCAATTGTAAAAATTATGTAAGAAACTACTAGAGCTTCGGTTACCCAAATGTGAGGTTGACTCCGGTATGCTAGTAGGAAGATGTGGTCCAAGTTTCAGCCTTCTACGACTAACCGTTCTCGAGAAATCGCGCGGACAGACAGACACACCTTTCCCTCGCAATTGGTAATTTAAAACTAAAAGTCAGAAAGATGTAATTTATAAATTTCATTTGAACTGCTTTGAAACGTTGTTGGCCATTTACACAAAATGGGATTTTAGAATTCACTTATATTGCCAGAGGCGACCAGCAGGTGCAATTCGACGTTCGTGACTGATATTTTCATGATCATTCACTCTAGTTGCTTCTTTTCCGCCCTATCGCATCATCAGCCTACATACGTTCCGGTCGTTTTTGTTGCACGGCTATAGCGTGTACGTATAGAACGCGCAGAGTCAAAATTTTTCACAGCAGCTTCACATAACCGGAGACAACGGCAATGCCTCAACCCCAGGAAGTTCCACAACGTTTCAGGCAAGTAAAATCTGCCCAGGTTTCCCAGACGGTGCTAAAGCACATGTCTACCATCCATGCGCCGAGAAAAATGATTTGAAGAAGACATTGTTTTGGGCGTAGGCATCAGAATACGTTTCGCCCGCGACAAGAAAGAAATTGGCCACGAAAAATTTCGTGGCCAGGAATTTAGCTTTTACCGGATCGACTATACCCATGGCTAGAAAGTAAAGGTGACGTAAAAACTATTGAAACGCCGCCCACAAATGCTCACCTATGTCAGGTTTGTAACAAAGATTCCCTGAATCGATTCAACAACTCAAATATACTCTCAGACTTTATTGTAAATGTCAAACATCCAACGACGCGCACCAGACAGTGTGCCAAAAATTCCTGGACCATCATAAGAGTGTGACAAAAATTAAAAGACTCTCTAAACAGTGTGCCAAAAATTCCTAAATCCTCCAAACAGTGTGACAATCATCCAAAGACCCTCTAAACACTTTGACAAAAATTCAATGCTCCTTTTAACAGTGTGAAAAAAATTCAAAGACCCTTTAAACAGCGTGACAAAAATTCCTGGACCCTCAAAATAGTGTGACAAAAATTCTATGACCCACTTAACGGTGTGCCAAAATTAATCGACCCTTGTGACAGTGTGGCAAAAATTCAAAGACCCTCTTAACAGCGTCACACTTTTAAGAGGGTCTTTAAACATTTGGCACACTGTCTGGGGCGTGTCGTTGGATGTTTGACATCTACAGAAAAGTCTACGTATATATTTGAGTTGTTGAAACGATTCAGGGAATTTTTTCTTTGCCGCGGCCAGGAAATGCCAATGTCGAAAACCGCACGACGCTATGCCGTAGTCTAAAAGATGGAAAGTGGCTCTCGAGGACGGGGTGCGTGGTCTCGGGCCCGGTGTCATTGCCATACGATCGCAACGATGGCCGAACCGCTACGATGGCCAGCGCTGCAAACCGCACCTCTCTAGGTGGGTCGGTTCTCCAGATATTCCCAAAAGTTTGCTTCAAACGGACGCCATCTTGGATCTCGAGCACGGGGGAGCGCTGAGGGGGTTACTATGCACGTCCCTGTATTCCTTTTCCCATTTTACAGAGGGTCGGTTCTATAGCAAATTTTGATAGGCACCACCGTTTGGCCGTGATAGGGGAAAGTAGAGGGCCGCGCCCCGCGCCTCCGCAGTCCATCTTTTAAATCAATTTTTTTAAAAGTTAATATCAATTGTAAAAATTATGTAAGAAACTACTAGAGCTTCGGTAACCCAAATGTGAGGTTGACTCCGGTATGCTAGTAGGAAGATGTGGTCCAAGTTTCAGCCTTCTACGACTAACCGTTCTCGAGAAATCGCGCGGACAGACAGACACACCGTCAGACAGACAGACAGACAAAACATTTTTGAGCTAGTCGGTCCAGGGCTTCGCTATCGCTCAGCCAAAAAGCTTGACAAAATGAAATACAATTTTATTTCCGCTTTGTTTCACAGGGTGAGCTGAGAGCCTGAGTGTGCTGTACTGTCTGATGCTTATTCTGTGTCAGAGGTGCTGTGGAGTCTGCGTAGAGCAAAAGTGAAGACAACCAACAGGGATGGAAATTGTTATACCAAACAAGATAGGCTGTCAGTAAAGCAACGTCTCTGCTGTTAACACTTTTATGTTCCTTTATGAACTTTAAGATGGTTGCAATGTAATGTGGATTTGTAAATTCTGTTGAGTGTAGTTTCTTGTGTGTATGAGAGCTAAGTGTCAGGGAAGCGCGCAGCTTTGAATCTGGCGCGCTGCGCCTTCCCGAAGCCGCGATGCAAAATCACGCGCGTCAGCGGATTCCCCTCGGCCGGCCTCACCGACCGAGCGGGAGCGACACGCAGGCAGACGTGTCCCGGCTCCCGACCCGGCAGCTTCGGCTAAAAGTAAGTGCTTGGTGGTCGACCTATCTTTGATCTAAAGAGTTCTTGGTCCTTCCTTCTTCTTCCCTAATATTCTTTGAGTTCAAGAGAAAGGTGAATGGTGGCCACAGAGCACCATTACAGAATTTACACCCCTTGTAAAAACACAAAATATTATTTGGTGGAGGTTGCGTGGCCTTAGCGCTATGAATTTACGCTAAGGGATCACTAGTACTACGACCGTCTCCCTACTTCGTTCCTATTTGATAGGCTTAAGTAGGTAAAAACTCGCTAGGAGTTAAAAGCTCTGCAATAGCGTGTTTTCGTGCACGAATATTCTGTTCGTGCAAGGTTGGGAGTCGAAATTGCAAAAGTTTCTAAGTTCTAATTGTCTTGCCGACCAGACGAAAGTCACGGGCAACACGTTAGTATTCTTTTTGACATTATTTTTGCAATTTGTGTGAATGTGTTTTTTGTGTAACCGCGGTTAGGCTAGGTTAGGCTAGGTTAGGCTAAGTAAGGCTATGTTGGATAAGTTAGTTTTAAGACCATGATTTTTTCTTGTTCAGTTTTTACCGTGTTTTTTTTTTAATTCCTCTTTCCACATGGAAAAAAAAATAGTTTTAAGCTAGGCTAGGAGAGACACAAAGTCGCGCTCGCCGCCGCGGCGAGGCGGACGTTTGGTGTCGAGTCAGCGATAGCGTCGGGTTCGCCTCGAGCTCGCTGGACAGCGCCGAGTGGGAGTGTTGCCGCACTCTACTCTGTTAAGATCAGTTTCAAATTTGTAAGTTCTAAATTCTGTCAAAAAATATATACATATATTTTTCAAAATGGACAGTGCCAATCCCACTCAACCTCAGATTTTATTGCCTGTTTACAAAAATGGCGAAAATGTTGAAAATATTCTGGACTTATTAAATTACAGATTAGATATTTTTAGGTGTACGGATTGCGAGAAAGCAATATATTTGGAGGATGCGGTCAGAGGATCTGACCTGGAAAAATTAGTTCAACCTTTATGTCGTACGTATCCCTATAACTCCTCCTGGTTTAGACTCAGAGAAGGCCTCTTAGATGTAATTGAACAGCAGAGAGCCGCACAGAGAGCAGAGCAAGAATTACAGCAGTACCGAGAGTTAGTAGAGAAAGCACAAGATCAAGTTGAGGACTTCTTTCGGGCCAATAGGTATTTACTCGGAAAAAGAAAAGACAAAGAAAAAAAAAGAAAAGAAAATTAGAGACGATTGGATGGCTCGCTGTGTTCATGAGAAATTTCAACAAAATAAAATTTTCTCTCTTTTGTTACATTTGACAGGCAATAAATTCATTTTGGATTGTTACGATGGCAATATTTTAGGCGTCATACATATGAAAGAGAGACAAAAGGCGCTTCAGGGCAGGAAAGATTTTGCCAATCGTCAGTAGTATACTAAACCTAGATGTAAGACCATTTTAAATTACGATTAGTCTAAGACGTTTTAGTGTAGTTGTAGTCTAAGAAATTTAAGGTTTAGTCACAAACTTTGCTTAGGGATTAAGTTTAAAACTTTAAGAGTATGTTTAGAAGTAGGGTAGAATTCAAAATCATGACGTGTCTATTCCATTTTTCCTCCTTCTTTCTCTTATTTTTCATTTTTCCGTCTTCACTTGACCACCAAGTGCTTCGTTGGGACCGGACCGTCCGGAGTATCCTGGCTCGCTGAGTGACAGGCTCTGCTCTAGTCCGACATTTTGGCACTGACTGTATCTAGTGCCCTTCGTGCCGATCGGTGTGTACTTGGCTGCCGAGCCGCCCACGCCAAGGGTTGACAAGTCCTTTTGGAGGCGTCACAGCTGCTACGTCCCAGCGACATGCAAGACCGCAGCTGCCCCGTATCCGAGTCTTTCGAGAGGAGGTGCGGCGGAGTATGGCTCGTCCAACTTCCCCCGCGGGGACCCCAGAAGAAGACCGAGTTGGCGGCAACCCGTACTACAGCTATCTACGTACGGCCAGCGCTCGTCAACACAGCGCGACCTACAGACGGCACGCCCACCTGCGCCATCTGCAGCCATCTGTAGCCACAGTCATTGGCTTTCAAGTGCAAGTTTGTGCATCTGCTCATTCTCTTCGGTCATCGTCGCCGTGGCGACAAAGGATTGCTGAGTCCTTCGGGAGGAAGCACGGTTGTAGCAACCTGGAGCACAACCGCCCCAAGCCGAGCCCGCCATGGGGGAGGCCAGCTGGCTCATGCCACCTGAGGGGACCTTCACCCACCAGACACCTCAGCCTGAGTCGCTTTGCGAGGAAGGGCTGAGCGTGGGGACGCGTCGGAAGGTGTTAGGCGCGCCGACCCGTCCTGCCTCAATGTGGCCAGTGGTCGCTTGCAGGCACTGGCTGTAATTTCACAGAAGATCACTCGGGATGAAGAATCAGCCCCGAGGCGGCGGCGCAGCCGACACTTGGAGACCTTGTTCGAGGACCGCCAAGGACACACCGTCGGACCATCGACAGTCAACGGCGTCGTCACACTCAAGATTCACCACTGACCGGATATATGAACTTTTTTCTCGTCTATGCAGTTCAAATTGCATTTTTAAATTTAAAACGTGGACGTTTTCTTTTCAAAGGGGGAAAAAGCGGTAGTCATAAGTAATTAGCATTAAGTTTTTAAGTTAAGCATTCGTGTAGGTTAGAATTAAGAACGTCAAAAAAAAAGAAGAAGAAAAGGTATCACCCGAATCAATCATCGATTTTGTAATAAAATCAATAAATACCTACATGACCACTAAGCACTGAAGAAGTCAGATTAACAAAATTATTTTGTCTGCTCAAAATTAATTTTCAAAATTCTTAAAGATGAGGACATCTTCTTTCTAAAGGGGGAGGATGTCAGGGAAGCGCGCAGCTTTGAATCTGGCGCGCTGCGCCTTCCCGAAGCCGCGATGCAAAATCACGCGCGTCAGCGGATTCCCCTCGGCCGGCCTCACCGACCGAGCGGGAGCGACACGCAGGCAGACGTGTCCCGGCTCCCGACCCGGCAGCTTCGGCTAAAAGTAAGTGCTTGGTGGTCGACCTATCTTTGATCTAAAGAGTTCTTGGTCCTTCCTTCTTCTTCCCTAATATTCTTTGAGTTCAAGAGAAAGGTGAATGGTGGCCACAGAGCACCATTACAGAATTTACACCCCTTGTAACAACACAAAATATTATTCTAAGGTCTGTTTCTTACAAAATGTACCTCCACTTTCATAATTCTAAAGCAAATTAGCAGATACCAAATTTTTGACTGTCACTGGTTTGTTCAGTGCTCCCAGTGTGTACAGAATAAATAATGCTAGCAATGCACACAAATACAGATGTTGTTACTTAAGATGTTACACTTTTAACATCTCACTCCTAGTCACTTCGTGTCAATGAACATGTTGATAATTAAGGAATTGGATCATTTCTTTAATTTTCCACCGTACCCATGGGTAAGGGCCGTTGATTGGGGTTCAAATACTTAAGGCCATTCCTCACGGACCCGACTCCGAGCACGGCTAGAGTCACTTATAAAGTGTATCTACAAAAGTAGCTTTGGGGATAACCCCTGACAGTTTTTGTTCAGCCACTTTCCGTAGGATCGCGCCACTGTCGACGAGAATTTTCGTTACAAAGCCACGTATCTGCGTCAACATTCCGTGTCAGATGCTGCACCTAGTTCCGTTTAGCTGCAGGGCAGTGACCGCCCCCGCAACCTTCCTCCCCGGGTGTGAGTCGTAAAGTAATTATGCGGGTCCCTATTGAAAGCTGTGTCAACACGGCGAGGCCCCCTTTCTTCCCTTTGCCCTCCTCCGGGGATTCCGGTACATTCGGCACGGTATTGTTCTCGCAGTGACAGTATGCTAGTCTATTTTCGAACTTTTTTTTTCGCGTTCAAAAGTGTTCAATGATCATCTCAACTTTTCGGGCACGTTTTGACGAATAAATCGGTTGTTTGCAGAAGTTTGTAGCTCTACCCGTTCGGAAATTACATTTTGTCGGCGTGGCATTAGAATTTGGTTGTACGTCGAAGGTTTTGGACTCATTGACCGGGGGTGGGGGCGGCAGGCAGCGGCGGAGCTCTGCAGTGGCATTTTGCATGCTGGAAATTTTGGGACCCGCAGACTTACTGACATGACAGTTATTAGTAGGGCTGCTCTATTCGGCGCCACAATGAATATAACTGAAAAGTGGTCCACATGAGAATTTGACGATCGCGACCGGAACCAGATTTTGGATTCTGAGCTCCCATAGTTTTCGTCTGGGCTTCCCTGGCTTTGCGTCTCCTCCGGCCCGGGCCATGCCTCGGTGCAGCGTCAAAGGCGGACGGCCGGGCACAGACAGCCGGAGGATGGTCGGACGCCGGCGAGACGGCGGCCTCCACCCTTGCCCAGAGCGGGGGAGGCGGGAGCCGTGACCGTAACGGTACTCTTTCCTCAGGCAATAGTAACTTTTTAAATTGATTTCTGGAGACCGAACGCACAACGCCACGCGCATTATCGCGCCAGTTTTACGCGGATTCGAATTTTGAATGACGATTCTAGCCCAACTGGAACGGCCGTTGCACGGGCGCAGCAGTCCTGGAGACGGTCTCAGCCGGGCCTCAGGAGCATGAGGATGGCACGGCCCGGGACCGAAGCGCTCCAGGTCTGCGGGGACCGGGCCGGCCGGCGGGGTCCGGCGGGGCGGCACATTATATTGCCTTCTTTGTCTGTGTGGGCTTTTGTTTACTCGGTCGGCATGCCCCCAACCTTCCTCTGCCTTCCACGTAGTTCCTCCAGGCTCCACCAGCGCCACCGAGCAGACAGCAGTTTCGAGCCCGGCAAATTCGAAAGAGACGAAACGTGTCGGAAACAGCTCAAACTTAAAACAGAGATAGCGGAAAAACCATTTGTCGTACAGAAAAAGTTGTAGAACCAAATGTGCATGGTTTATGGTGACCTATTCCATATGATTCGTCAAAATCCCGGATTATTTCAGAAAGTTAATGATTTGGTCGCTTCTTAAGTTTCACAAAACGGCATGTGTTACAACGCCCAAATTGAACATTTGTAGATGGATCTCAAACTTATGACGAATCATATGGAATAGAGGAAGGTGTGCTCTTCGCAACGACGTGCTTGTTGTCCTCGTGCAACGCATACTTTCAGCGCTATCTCTGTCGTCAATTGGACAAATTGGGCACTTCGAACGCTCGTATCTCCTTTCAAAATTGAACAATCGGCATGGGGTTTTACAGGGCCCTTGTGTATCACTGAATCTATGCGTGTGCCGATTTTGAACTTTCTAGCTCGCAGTGAAAATGCGTAAGGGATGGCCTTAAGTCCTAAAGTCTGTCACTACCGAGTATGTAGTTAATAAACTCTGTCACTGGGAGTGCTCAGCTGCTAACAAAGGCGTAAAATGTTAAAATATGAAAATTTGTGCCTTTTTTCGAAAAGCGGGGGGGGGGGGGGGGGGGGGGGGGGAGCTCATACTAGTGACCCCTATGGAACTCCGTCGCTCCGTTTCTTTCAGTTTGAACGACGAATTGTTAGGACAAAAAGTGTTCGCTTATATCAGTACTAAACACTAAACTGTTTTCCGAGTTCCGGGTTCAACTGCCACTAAGGTCATTTTTGATCTTTCATACCATTAGATAGATGGAGCAGATTTCGGGACTAAAAACTATGCCCATTAAAAAAAATCGGTTGAAAATTGTCTGAGTTACAGCTGTGCAAAAGTCATCCCATTGCTTGGTAGGCAAGCCCGCTAGGCACCAGTCGTGCTTACATAATCGGTTTTTTTTAGTCCCACGGCCATGCGCGCCTCTGAATGTCGACGTTCAGTCTACTTTTACCCCCATCTTGCGTTCTCTAGTAGCTGAGATCGATCTGTTCAACCGTTCTTGTGCAATGAGCAAACGGTAACTTCCGAGTTTCATGCTTTAGATCGAAGAAGGACGTAAAAAGGTACGCCGGCCTGATCGGCGGATTTACGTCAATTCTTTTCGGGAAGTTTTCGCGGTCTAAGAGTATCCATGACCAATAAAACCAGTTAGCAGTTCAGTCTCATGCTTCGGCCATGAAAGCTGTTGCATCGTTTTTTTTTTTTTTTTGTTTCTGGACTGTGACTTAAATACGTGTCAATCGAGATTCCAGTGTCATCACTCTAAAAGTTAAGAGCGTCATAGGAAAACACGAGGTTTTCTGTGAACTCGAAGGATTCTATCTGAACTTAAGATCGAACAACTCTGGTAGTGCCGAGCATGCGTTCCAAAGCTCGCGGCTACCGAGCCACCAGTTTCTCTTTCATGGGTAATAACTCCATGCATATAAGCGCTTGTAGTAGACCCCCCCCCCCCCCCCTCCGCGAGGGGTATGTCTGGCCCGCGCCGCCAACCACAGCCTTGCAGCATACATACATGACAGATTTTGAATGCCGGAGCTGGCGGTGAGACTACGTCCATAGCCGCACACCATGCGCGAGGCTAGAAGCAGACATCACTCTTCACTTGGGGCATCTGCGGTGGAAAGGCTTGCAGCGAGGCTAGCAGGATGAACATCGAATTCGGTATGACAAATTGGGGAGCCCATATCGGACCTCCGGGCCGAGTGTACGCGTACTAGAGGAGAGAGTTTTAAATACATTTTATAATATACAACCGAGGCCACAATGTCGCAAAGTAGATGAATAATTTTTCAATAAGAAATATAATGCAAAGGCGTTTTTTTTAATGCGTTCTATTTCCTTTAAAGCACGGAAACTAATTTTCATTCTGAGAAAAGTGAGAGCCAAATATGTGGTAGACTACATAAAATTATGATTTATTTTTTTAAGAATTAAAATATTTAAATTAAAATATTAAATGTTTGAATTGTTCCACTTAAATACTTAAATAGCCCCATTTAAATTTTTTATTATTAAATATTGTGGTAGAGCAGAAATTGGTAGATTACAATGTGCATCCCCGTGAGACAAAAAAATAGGGTGGGCTCGATTGGTCTAATGATAGTTCACCTAAAATATTTTTAAATTAATTCCGTACATTTTAAAATGATTTGGAAATAATTTTCTTGAGTTGGCCGAAGTTTTCAGAATTATTACAAATTTATTTGTTTAACTTTAAATATTATTTCTCGATTTTTTTTCGCTCGATTAGGTTAGGTTAGGTAACGTTAATGCGATCTAACCTAACCCAACCCCAACTAACCTAACCTAGTGGTTAGGTGAACTATCATTAGACCAATCGATCCCACCCCACGTTATAGCAATAAAAGGTTGGCATGGTTATTTTGACGACTCCGTAATTTTACAAGGCAATTTTACAAGTAAGCAGAACATTTGTCGGTATTTTACGATTCATATTCTAGTCGTGTGCAATGACCCTAGCCTGTGACCCACATTCGCCACTGTTGCGACTAGACCCGAGTCGTGGTGGACAGCCGAAGTAACAACCAATGGAAGGAAAATGCTTTTGTGTTCAACTTCCCGGGAGGAGCCTGCACAGCCGGCCGTTCCAACGCGCCCGACGTTTTTAGGAAGTTTCTACACTGGAACGACGACGACATGAAGAGAACACCTTGCCGAGTACCAGCTGTAGGTGTCAAGTTTTGGATCAGATTCCCTGAAAAATTGTGAGGACAAATTCTGTGAAGATTCATTGAACCGATTTACGACAGAAACAAATCCATTAAACTAAACGACTAATTTCCTCATTTCAGAAAATCCGAACCTCATTCTAAGGATGATCTTTCGATAACGCCCTACTGTAGGGTGTGTCAAACCCCCGTTTGTTTATAAGTGACCGCGACAACACGTCATACTGTTCGTTTTGGTGCGAATTTGGTGTATATTGACCCCCCAAAAAAAGTTCATCCAAGTAGGACAATATTTAGAAGGTCGCCATTTTGGTTCGAAGCTAGGACTCTGTGGTCACCGCCACCCAAAACAATGTTTCTTCAGTAAATGACCACTAATTAACATCCACTGACCCAAAATTAAGCACGTTTTGCTCTAATTTTAACCGTTTTAGTTAAACGCTCTTTAAGTGCTGAAAAGAGGACTTGGGTCCATTTAGCTCATTTTTACCCTTTTTTGGCATAATGGACAGTTCGATTTTGCAATGACGCATCAGTTAAGAGTGTTGTGAGACAATGCATTAGGAAATGCACCATAGACTATACAGTAAGTAGTGCGTGAAGTCGTGCCATTGGTATTGTCAAGTAGTCATGTTAAAGCCTAAAATAGACATAGACAAGGAATATGACACAGGACACGTGGTGTCGGAAATCAAAACTACCTCCGCCTAAAGAGAATCTTAATATTGTGGACCTAACGCCGGTAGGTATACGGCATATGGTTTTAACCTCATCCGAGACAAACTGGAGGGCTAACCGATGCTTGGCAGCCTCTTAGTGTCTACACAACATTTCTCACCGTAGTGTAGAGGGAATCGATCAAAATGTTTTGGGGTTCGAAGGTGACTTTTTCAGATTTCGGTCGGGAGTTCACAATCTGGACCAAGCCTAGACTTCTTAAACACCTTAAAATGTTAAAAATTCGTGTACGGTAAATATACACAAAGAACGAGCCTTCCGGACTGTCTTGTTCACTTCACCTCCGGCTTCGCCTGAGTACCTAGCGATGGCACGCTGCGGCTTACTCTAAATGTCTGTGGGACAATTTTGTCCAATGAAATGTTACGTTTTTAAGCAAAACGCGGCATTGGGACAATTTGTAACTTAAATGTGTCACAAATTTCAACATGCGAGATACAATTTGTCCCATAATTACGATATACATTGTGTCTCAGTCATGTTATGTTTAAAGACGAAACATTTTATTGGACAAAATTGTGACATGACATTTAGTGTGCACCTTCTACCTTCCACCTCTTTGCACACTGTACGGGGCACGTGATTGTGCGCAGGGAAAGTACTACTTCGTGGACGAGCCGGTGTCGTGGGCCTTCCCCAACGTCCCCATCATGCCGTACGGCACGTGGCGCTTCAAGCTTCAGAGCGGTGTCCCAGGGCAGAACACCACCGACATGTGTTGGGTGGCCGAGGCCCGTACTGTACCGATGGTTGACTGAAGTGAAGTCTTGTGCCGCACGTCGGGCGAATCCGCCTGTCAAATAAAGGAAATGGGAAAAAGAAAAAGAGTGTTTCCAGCGCTGATACCACTGGGAATTAAAATTCATGAAACAGAATAAATTAAACTTTAGATGACATTTAACCGCGACGGACTAATGTATGCAAAGCATTAATGTTGATCACAGGTTTGTGTTTAGCTTTTAAACAAGGACTTCATGAGGGAAGGTTGGAAGGGAGTGGGCGGGTAACATCAGGGGATCCGTTTATCACAAGCCTAGCGGCCGCCACGTAAGAGCGGAGCCCTGCGGTGCCCCACCCACTAAACGGCATTGGACTTTTTTGTCCCATGGACTGTAACAAAATTGTCCCATGACATGTTGAGTTTCAGTGCAAAACATATCGTGTTCCGGATTGTCCCATGAACGTGGTACTAATTGTCAAAAATACTCATGTTACAATTTAGTATCTTTTATATGGGACAATTTCGGTCGTTCCGCCGTTTGTTTTTTTTTGTCGCCCGATGTTCCATTCTTAGCCCGTCCCGACACGTTTCGGAAGAAACGGGCAGGAGCCGGGCTTATAGTCTGATTCCGACTGTTTGTTCGTTCGGGCGGACGTGTGTGCGCTGACTTATCGTTCACGGAGAAAGTTCAAATTTGGAGGATAGACTTCTTTGGTGACGTAGATAAACGTACGGTGGCAACAATTTTCAAATTTTTTGCCATACGTATTAAAACAATTTCTAGAGTTACCAAATGTCTATTATACAATCTGTTCATATATTGATTCTCTCCAAACTTCCAATGGTCATGTACAGAACTTCATACAGTGTTCCTTATGGCAAGAAAAGCGTTCAGTTTACAAAGACTCTGATACAGTTTTCCCTCTGAATGTATTTATTGATGGTCTGCAATGTAACAATCCCATAGGGTCTCACTCTAAATCTTTGGATGGTGCATACGCATCATTGGCCTGCCTTCCCTCTGAGTTTCAGGCGGCTATTGATAGCATTTTTGTTGCATTAGTTTACAATTCCCTTCTTCGCAAAAATTGTACTGATGAAAAGGTTTTTGCTCCCTTGATATCACAGTTGAAATCTTTAGAAAAGGATGGTATTTTGATTTCTGTTCCTGAAGGTGATGTTAAGATTTATCTTGTGACGGCTCTGATTTTGGGTGACAACAAAGGTCTTAATTCAGGGTTTGTGAAGTGTTTCACTGCAAATTATTTTTGTAGATTGTGCAAAGCTCATCGCACAGTTACTCATATCCAAAAGGTTCAGGATGATAGTTTGTTAAGAAGCAGAGCGTCCTATGATGAAGATGTGATCACCGCTAGACCTGACCTGACAGGTGTTAATTTCAACAGTGCATTTAATCAGATTCCCAGCTTCCATGTCACTTCTAATTTGAGTGTTGACCCTTTCCATGACTTGGCAGAGGGTGTCTGTCATTACGTAGTTCTGCATTTATTGAAACACTGCATTCCGAAATACTTTTCTTTAAATGATCTAAACCATCGTATTAGTACTTTTGATTTTGGTGTTGGTGAACTGTCCAACAAAATACCTCAGATTTCCAGTAATTTTGCTTCGAAGGATAAGTTGAAAATGTCTGGTTCGGAAACAATGACATTTGTTCGCTTTCTTGGTTTAATAATTGGGGATAGAGTCCCCGAGTATAATGCTTTTTGGCGTTTGTACTTAAAGCTCCGTGAACTGTTGGATGTGTGTTTGGCTAAGTCTTTGTGTATAAAACGAAATGTAACTCATAAAGTTTTAGTTCAAGAATTCAACTCAATGTATGTTTCCACTACAAATGATACTCTCAAACTCAAAATGCATTTCTAAATCCATTATGCAGTGGTTTTTGAGAATTGCGGCCCAGTACAGCGTATGTCAACCAAGCGATTTGAAAGCAAACATCGCTCTCTCACTGTTCCTGCCCATTCTACAATGTCTCGTAGAAACATATCATTTACGTGCGCCTTAAGCCACCAACTGGTTCAGAATTTTCGGTTTTTGTGTAAGCAACCTCTCTCCCCTCGTTAGCGAGCGAAGCGAGCTCACGTTCTCAAAACGGGCCCCGCGGCAACTTTGGTCGTGACTCTGTCTGTCTGTCTGTCAGTCACGGACTTTCCAGAAACACCACACAACCGTTTTAGCTCCGCTTTTAAGTATCGGTTCTATAATAATCGGCCCACAAAATGACGAGCCATTTTTTCGATTAATTGCGTTTCAAATATTTCGTAGTACTAGCAGATGTAGGACATTTCAATCCGTGCGGTTGGCACACTGACGGAACCCAGTGACGTCACGGCAGCCGTCCGGGGCCGTTCGGCAGGCTGGTAGTTTGGCTTTGCTGCGACATATTATGTCGTCGGTTGCTTGTTCGACATGATTTTTGGACATTCAATTCGAGATTTCCTGTTGCTGTGGTGTGGTGTGATGACAGGTAAGTGACAAGTAGTACGTCGGCTGCAAAGCAGTTTGCGTTCACGTACGTCTCCCCGCTCCATGACGTAATTTTTTACGACACGGAATAAAATGTATCATGAAGTGGGGGTCGATTGACTGTCTTCATTCGTTTACGCGTTTCGTTATTAAAGCAATTTCGCATCCGCGGACACTCACTAGAGCGATGTGTTATGGTTACATTAGTAAAAGATGCAGTTGTTTACAAACAACGTTCAGAGGTTATGTTCCCCTGTGCCTGTCCTGGCTATTGTTGAAACAGCAATAGTATTCACGATTTGGACTACTTCGTAACCTTGCAAATATAATCTTTCTTAATCGCATTTCTACTCATGTGCTACATGCCATAACCTTAAACTGTTCGGAAGTAGTTCTTACTGTACTGTTTGCGCTCAGTTATCAGTAGCATACTCTTGTCGCAACCAACTAAGAGGGAGTTGGAAGCACCGTTACAGGTGAAGAAAAAGTGCGTTTCCTAAAACCATGTCTTTAATTTGTTGCAGTGCTTTTTTCTTGCGGTGATGATGCAAATGTATGGCGAAACCACTTTGCTGTGACAGTGGTTCGGTTCTCACGTGGCATGTTTACAATCTCAAGTCAAGAGACCATCTCAAATATTATGAGGTAAGCATCTATTTCAATATTGTTTATGTAGTCTATTCATACATCTATTTGTTTTCATTCAAATTCCTGTTCTTCTTTCAGGTGACAAGGACAGGCTTTGAGCAAGTTGTTGTTCCCGCGTGTAAATTTATGCTGGGCTCGTATTGAGCTGAACCTGGTCAGTAGTTCATTTGCCTACAAACATTCTTTTGCTTGTGGGGGGAATGTGTGGCTGTAACACGCCTACAGCAATCTCTGCTTGATTTGTTTTACGTTGACATCAACATGCTTCAGTAGCCAAACTAATGTCTATTTTTTTTTTGTTTTGGAGCACATCAATGTCGACTCATTAAAAGGGGCATTACATATGCTCTCAGGTGTTTGAGTCCGCAATCTTTATTGTCAAGCACCTGAAGTTCTAATGTAAGTTGCCACTAAACTCCATGCGAATATGGAAATGCTTTCAGATGACTATTTAGACTGATATGTTAGATGTATCATTATTATGCTTTTCCTTTTTCCAGACATTCCAACTGTTGCTAACATCAGTCGGCAGTGTACAAAAGTTCATGATATATAGTGCCAGTGCCTCATGGAAATGGTAGACCGTTCCTGTCCACTCCTGTTACCATTGCTTCCTCGTGAAAGTGCTCAGCTGATCCCTGTGTAAAAGGTTCTTTTGATAGTGTCTGTTGATCCCATTCTCATTTATTTGGAACAGTTCAGATCTTTATCCTGTGTTTTTTCCATTCATAGAACATAAATTGTTGATGTAACTTTGGAAACTTTGCCCTTATGTAACACTCTTTATTTAGCTCAACCATTCTCGACAATTGTATTGTAAACCGTTTCCTCAATTAGTTCAGAGACTTTTCAGTGTTATTTTGGCTTTACCAATGTCTATGAATTGTTTACCTGTAAATGAGATGCCCTGAACTTGATAAAATGTCTAAATGTGATAAAAAAATTGCCTTCTTGCTACTTATGCATTGTCTTTCCCTAGATCAGTGATGCTCACAGTATGCGCACATTAGCTGTGCCTGATTTACTTTCGTTTAGGACTCTGAAATTATTTTGGGCTTCTATACATGGGTTTTTGCATCAATGCGATTTGTAAATTGTTTATGTAATGCTTATTAATGACTTACTTTAACTCCGCTCAGTTCAAAGCAATTATAAATTGCAATAAATCATCTTTATGTCTGAACCCAACAAAAACTACTCTTCTCTTTCTTTAAAAATTATCATTTCTTTCACGCACAGTCTTACAACATCACTTTTTGGGGCAGGAAGGAGAATAATCCAGGCAACAGTGAAGGCCAGGGGGGGGGGGGGGGGGGGGGTATACGAGTTGTAATAGACCCTACATGACGAACAGGGCAAATCTTACAATAAGGATAAAAGTGGATGGGTTGTCTCCTGGTGGTGGCTTTGGTCGGGTGGGGTACTCATCGGGATATAATCTGAGGCTAGGTTAGGCAATGAGTAGTTGAAAGGAGGATCAGAGGACGCTATGGGTTAGGTTAGGCCGAGGAGAGGGGTGCAGTCGTGCCTATGGCATCGACGCCGTTCACATACCACGCAACTGGCAGAAAACCGACACGCACGCATCGGGTTGCACCTCACCCTCCTTACCCCCCCCCCCCTCAACAATTGACACATTTTCATATTTTACGTAACACGTAGATCATTCGTTTACCTAAAGACCCCTTCATCCCCGGCGAAAGTAAAACAAGAAGAAAATCAACCCACATCAGTGGAATTGCCATAGTCTCGTTCTTTACCCTAGTACGTAATACAAAAAGTTTAGCACGAAGTACCCACTTCAGTCTTCACTTCAGTCCCCCCCCCCCCCCCCCTACACACACACCTAACTTTTTTTCCCCGCTGCATGACCCTGACGAGCGCCTGGGGCATAGGCAAGTACACGCGTGGGTGTATTGCGGGCTGGTCTATCCCCACCTAGGCAGGCGACACAAACAAGCATTGCCCATCGCGATCAGCCATTATTTCATGTTAAGTTTGAAATGTCTTTACGCTTCGCTCGCTACATTACGCGCAGCATTTCGGAGCGTACCCCTAGTTTAGAGGTGGGCCCTAGTGACCTTGTTTTGTTAGGTGAATTTGATCAATTTGAATCTTTTAAAAATTTGTTACCCCCTTGTATATTGTTTGATAACTTTGCTGTGAGTGTTGACTGGGTCAATATTAATGGCACTGTCTATAAGCCAGGAATGGTTTTAATTGTAAATGTAAATGAAAAAGGTCCCGCTTTTGCTGAAATCGAGTACATTCTTGTCAAGGATACTGTTATTGTTTTTGTTTATAGATACTATCTCACTTTGGGTTTTAATGATCATATCCATGCTTATACGATTTCTTATAGTAACTCATGGTCTTGTAAAGTGGCCAAAGATATCTTTGATCCTCTACCATTATATGCCCATGAGCATATTTCGGGTGATACACATGTTGTGTTAAGGTATTGTTTGTAAATTTCTTCTTGTCTGTTCTGGAATTATAACTGTATGTGTTCAGTAATATTATGTTGTCTTTTTTGACTGAAATATTTAATGAAATTTGAATATTAAATTTTCTGCCAATTTGATTGTGATTCCTGTATATATATTACGTGCATTATGTATGTATAATCTCAACAGTTGTTTTGTTGACTTGTACCTTTATATTGTACACATTGGGCCAATTGTTTTTTCAGTAAATGAGTGAACTGCAATTTCTTTTAGTGAATTTATTCAACTTTGAAAAACCCAGTACAAGCCCCCCAAAAATCAAAAACCAAATAAGATAGAAAACAGACAAAAACGGGTTAGAAGTGGGTTGTGCTTGTTCATAAATTGGACAAAACTGATGAAGTTTTTTCAAATAATATGGTTGTTTCGAGCCAGCACCGACTTTTATTTTGGGGACTACGAAAGCAGTTGCCACAAATGCTTACGAACGTGATCAGAACGGAACGATATTGTTCCAGGAACCATCTCCGCACCGTGACAGAACGGGTTTGATTAGTACCAGTATCCACGGTCAGTAGGTTGTTAGTAACGCTAATCGTCCTTAACAAGAACACGAAGCTATAGTTGCAAGAGACAGCGCGTTGTTCGAGGGAATCATGAAGCCAATCGTTGTGATCACCGGTGCGCATTCGTTGTGGGAGCGAATTGCAGTAGTTGTCCTAAAATTAACTACAAAATTAGTTGTGACAACTAATCATTTTTTTTGCGTGCATGGCGCTCCGCCTAGCCGACTACAACGACGTAGCATCGTTCTTGACTGCCGTGCACGCGCTTGACTCGACGCACCGTGCCGCGGTGCGTGCCCACACTGAGAGTGTACTACAAGACTCCTCAGGTCTCGCAGCCAAGCTGCAGTCTCTCAACTTGCTGAACGGACTGTCCCAGCCCACAATCGTCGCCCCGACTCCGAGCCCCGCAGCACCCCCTGCTGCGCCGCCTGCCCAGCCCATGGACAACAAGACCGCGCCCAACGCTTCACAACAGTCTGCTGAAGTGCAAGAAATCCTAGACAAATTGAAAGCTTTGGTCATTAATTCGGCTCAACCTTCCACTAATGCTGTACAATCAGGGTATCCTGGCAACTCACGTGGTCAACCGTACCGCCGCCAAAATGATTCTTTCCAATCTAGATCATTCCAGCCCCGCTACAACAGAGGTCAGTCGCCGAATCGCAGTAATAATAATTACTACAGAGGCCACTCCTCAGGAAACTACAACAACGGCCCCCGCTACAACCAGCCGGCTCGCCGAGGAAATCTGTCGTATCGTAATCCTGGATCCCAGCGTGAGTACAGCACCCCTCACATCGAGGAGACGAATCGATACAACAGCCGTGAGCAACCTCACGACCGTCGCTCGCCGACCTGCAACATGTGTGGAGGTCAGCACATGGACAAAGACTGCCCTGTCAACAGCACTCTGCATCAAAAACACTAAGAACGGTGCAACCACATGGAGGTATGGTCTGCACTATCCTACAGGATCCCCTATATCCTCCGTCTGACCATTTGCGTTACTCCACGATCCGAACGATTTATATCCGACCGGATGGAGATAGCCTTTTCAACGCCATTTCGGTTATGTATTACGCATCCGATTTCTACGCCCCTACCCTCCGGCGTCTCACCGTTGAATTTGTACAGGACAACTGGCAGTATTTCCGCCGTTCAGCTTGTGCCCACAGACGCCCTCCGTCGTCTCCCACCGCCTATGGCCGAACAATGGGCTGCCCCGGCACAGCTGTCTCCGAGTGCGAAATATCCGCGCTTAGCAAACCATTTGCCCTACGATTGGTGATCCACACCCCAAGTCGTATTTTGTATTATACTGTACCAAATCCTAAGCATACTATTTATCTAAAAATTTCTGGTGATTTTTCAAGGAGTGATTTTGCCCCTTTTCATCCTGTGATGCAAAAGCCTGTCAGTTATGCGGACGCAACCCGCCGTCCCGCTGCCCGGCCGCCTGCCGCCGCGAACGCAGCCCCGGCTTCCTCAGCCGCGCCGCACCGTCGGTCGCCGCCCCCCACTGGGTCACCCGGCCGCCGAGGCGCCCACAGGCCCAAGCCCGCCCTCCGTCCCCAGGAGCAGCCTGATGTGTCGCGTCGCTCCCCTCCGCTGCCACCCCGGCAGTACCGCCCGGTAGGTAGGCAACCCGCGCGTCTTCACTCCCGCCGCTCAGATGAGCAGCGTCCCGCCGGACCGACACCACTTCCGGTCGCGAATCGCTTCTCCCCCCTCTTGGAACTGTCCGACGAGGATGAACAACAGATGTCACCTCCGCCGCCCCAGGCTTACCCTCGTGACGCCGTGACCCCCCCTACCGCTAGGTCCCCCAGACCGACACGCCGACGCCGGAAACAACAGCACAATGCTTCTGCTACTATCTCCCCCACTTTGGAAAGCGAGTCCACTTCCCATCCTGAGGCAGCCACGCTCGCTGTCCTACCTGCCCCCCCCCCCCCTCCCCCCGCACACAGCTGCGAGTCCCCAATTGGTAGCGAGATAACGATGTGTCTTGTGGATTCCGGGTCCACGTATTCATTGTGTCGAGCGGATGCATTTCCGGACGCCGCCATTGATACATCCACACCCACCCCCTCGCTTCGCTCAGTTGCCGGATCCGCCATCCACGTGCAAGGAGTTTACAAAACGGATATTACCATTGGCACTCTGACCCTCCCCCATGCCTTCTTTGTCTGTGATAATCTCCAACAGTCAGTCCTTCTTGGTCTCGACTTTTGCTACCATTTCTCCCTAGTCATAAACTTTGCCGAGGACACGTATTCATTCGGCCCCCCTTCGGATCGCCAGACGCTTCCGTTTTGTCCGATTAGGCCGCGCCCAGCTGCTACCTTTTCGGTCTTGGACCAGCCAATCATTGATGTGCCGTCAGTGTTTACGGGCCCTCGCAAGATTAAGGCAGTTAAGCCTACTTCCTTGCAACCGCGTACTTTTACGCGCCTCCCGGTAGTTGTCGACCCCATCCCTTTGGACCAGACAGGCTACTTTCAGCTGTCTCCTCAGCTGTCACAACAGCTAGGCAACCCCCCTTTAGATTTTCTTTTTGAACCCGAGTGTACCTCGGTGTCCCATTTCAATGCCACGGACGATCCTATTGTAATCAAGTCCGGCCAGACAGTCGGTTCTATCCTTCCAGGACTCGATGCCATAGCAAATGTTGTAACCGCCCCTATGCTGCCCCGGCATGAGCTGACGGAACTGCCTCTACCTCCGTCGCCGCCCCCTGAGCCTTCACGCGACGAACCGAAAAAATTTGCCTTCAACATTTCTCCTCATTTGTCCCCACCGGAACGTAAGATCGCAGAAGAATTCCTCGCTGCCAATAGTGACGTATTTGCAGAAAGTTTCGCGGACATGACCCGCACATGCAAATACATGGTCCACCTGCCAATACGCGAAGACGCCCCTGTTGTCTTCACACCGCCCTATCGTCTCTCTGCCCCGGAGAACGAAGCTGCAATCAAGTATGTAGAGGAACTAGTACGACATGGCATTGCCGAATATGCACAAAGCCCATACTGTAATCCAATCTTTCTCATTGAAAAGCCTCAAAGTTCGCCAACAGACCCCCTGAGTTATCGGTTTCTGATCAGCATGGCAAAAATCAACAAATTGGTTTTAAAACGCCAAAATTTTGTTTTGCCGTTGGCAACAGATCTTATTCAAAATATGGCACACAAGAAGTATTTGTGTAGTCTTGATCTGAAATGTGGATTTTGGCAAATCCGACTCCATCCCGAGAGTCGGCAGTATACTTCATTCATTGTCAACATTCGACAAGTGCAGTTGTGTTCCATTCCAATGGGCTCAAGTGTCTCAATTTCTTGTTTTTGCTCTGTGTTGTACAAAGTGTTTGCTGGTCTTTAGTTCACAGAAGTATTTAATTTTGTAGACGATTTTTATCTGGGTGCTGATACCCCTGAAGCCGTAATGGCCATTCTAACGAAGATGTTCAACCGCCTTCGAGAAGCTGGTTTGTATTTCAGTGTGTCAAAAAGCAAATTTTTTTATGAAGAAATTTCTGTACTAGGTACATTGGTCTCCTTTGATAAAAACCGACCGGACCCCTCTCGCTTCCGCTGCCTGGACCTACTCCTGAATGTCACTACCAAAAAACAAGCGCGGAGAACATGTGGATTTCTCTCGTACTATCGTCGCTTCGTACCTAATTACGGCCGCCGAACCAAAATCCTCTCTGACGCTGCCGCTCCTTCAACCAATTTTGAGTGGACAGACGAACACCGAAAGGTAGTAACAGAGGTTATGGAAGACATCAAGAAAGCCTCTCATGTGAATATTGACCCCTCTCTGTCCGCTCGTTTGCATACAGATGCAAGCAAGGTTGGTATTGCCGCGTGCTTTGAACTACAAACCGCCGACAAGATTTGGCGACCATATGCATTTTTCAGCCGCTTAACCTCAAAAGCAGAGCAAAAATACGCTCCCTTTCGGCTTGAAACTTTAGGCCTCACGGCCAGCCTCACAGCTTTTCGCAGTGAAATCCTCTCCCTGCACCATGGTCTCGAGTGTATTACCGACGCCATCGGTCTGACAGCCCTCCTGCGTATGAAAACTCCGTCCGCACGCATGGCTCGTCATATTGCTTGTATTAATCAATTTAATATAACCAAGATTACCCATTCTAAGGGAGAAAACAATCGGGCAGACGCTCTGTCGCGAGCCCCCGACCCAGCTACGGCCCCAAGTACGCCGTTCCCACAGCGCCCACCTCTGCCGGACGACCATCTCTTTGAGGCCTCGCCGCCGCCGTCCCTGCAGCCGTCGCCGCCAGCGTCTGCACCGAGCTCACGGTCAGCATCGCCTGACCCCGGTGAAGAAGGAAACCAACTCCCGACGCCATCAGCTGCAACGTCGGACCCCGCCGGCACCAGCAAGGCTATCGCCCCGATCGCCTGCAAAGTAGGCAACCCACTGCCTCCAGCCCCGCTCGCAGTCCGCCGTCGTGCCGACCGGAGCTTCCCTCCGGATCGCTGCCTCAGCACGGGACCACTGCCTATCTCACTCGCACCTCTTCTCGTGAGTCAACCCGAGTGCATCGCCTCGTTGCCTGCCTCGAACGCACCTTTGTCACTGTCCCGCCCCACCCTCCCCCGCCGCCTCCCTGATGGCCTGGCTGCAAGCCCTTACAGCCTCCGTCCGCGAGCACTGCCGACTGCACTGCCGGGACTGGAAGCTCCGACCCTGGGGACCGTCACCTCGGTGTACGTTGCAACACTTTCAGCCCGCACTATTTCACCTACGGCCTCGATTCTGGGCTTAAAATGACCGGAAAGCTTCGGAGATGGCCACCGTGGCAATATTTTGTTCAAACATTTACATGAATTCGAACCTGACACACTCAAACTCCAGAATCCGCCGTGAAGCCCGCCGCCGCTCGGATCGGTCAGCGCCGCGTCGAAGTTTCGCCAGCGTTCCGAGCGCGTTTTTGTTCTTTTTCCTCCGCGCGCTACGCCACGCCACCCCGCGGGACTCCGTCCGAGCAGAAGGCGGCAAACCTCTACATAACCCCCGCACATGCTTGCTGTTCGTCTTACTAGGGCATTATAAGGAGAAAGGTGAGATAAAGTTTATAGTAATTATTTATTAAATTACATCTTTTTGAAAGGCGTTGCGTTATGGGTTAGGCAAAACAACTCATAATGTCTTTGTACGTGGCATCCAAAGTTACGTGTGATATGATGTGAACATAAACCCATTGTATTTTTCAGTTGATTGAAATAAATGAAATCCAACAGTGGAGATGAATTTGAGCGGAGGCAATAACGCCGGTGGGCGACAACCCAGACAACCGCTTAGAAGTAACCGAGTGAGGCAGAGAAAAAAATTAAAGCATGTGAAAAGACACAAGCCTACTGTTGCTGTGAGTTTTGCTACATGTTCTCTCTGTGTGGGTATTTTGATGTATTACTTTCCGTACCTAAAAATGGTTTTGTACTTTATTATCAGAGAGCTAAAGGATCTGCAGCTCCAGCTAAGGAGGAACAGAATGTCCCTGCTGTGATTCAGACCACTGATGCAACTGAAGCCGCTGAACCACAAGGAACAAATGAAACGAATGTCTCAGAAGAATTCGAGGTAGGAGACTTGTAATTTGTTAATGTGTGATTTCCTGTTCATGAAGGATGTTTTAGTGACAGCACTGGTAGCCAGGGAATATGACATGATATTCTTTTTAATGTGAAAACTGCTACGTGTATTTGAGCGTGACACTCCCACATAAAATTGAATGTGACATGTTATTATGATACTTTTAATATGACACTTGGGTAACATCGTGACAGAGGTCTGAGTGTCACGTTCATTTGAATGTGACATATCATCTGTCACATTCAAATGAACGTGACATTCCGACCTCTGTCACGATGCTACCTAAGTGTCACGTTAAAAGTGTCATAATAACATGTCACGTTCAATTTTATGTGGATGTGTCACGCTCAAATACACGTAGCAGTTTTCACATTAAAAAGAATATCATGTCATATTCCCTGGCTACCAGTGAGGTGTTACACTTTCTGTTGCATGTATAGGCTCTTGAGTTCTCTTGGCCTGATTCGGACCACGACTACTGCATGAGTAGCCCAATGAGCAGCCGGCCTAGCAGTAGCTTAAGTGTGAGCAGGCCTGATAGTAGTCTCAGTATGACAGTTTCTCTGCCTGATTTCTCTGAGGTATGTAATAGTTTCATTTTGCTCCTACATTGTTGTGTTGTTAAGTTTTTTATGGGGTGTAATGTTTTTCTATAACAGGATTCTTTGATGAGTGATTCGTCTCATGGACTGTTTAGTCCAACGCTAGGTTTCACTCCAGGTTCCAGTCCCAGTCCATGCCCTCAGACTCCTCAAAAGGTGGGTACAGAGAAAATTAAATCATATAAGGTAAATTATTCGTTTGCTTTGAGACGCTAATTATTAAAACTATTTCCACTCTAGGAATCACCAGACAATGCAATGGCACCACCACCTCCCCCGCCACCACCTATTGCACCACCCAACGTAGCTGCAAAAGCATTGCCTCCACATGTCCTTGGTCCGCTGTTCTTGGAAGTGAGGACTAAGCTCATCCTTATGTTGCCACATTACTTCATGCCTATAGTCGACAATGGTGGTTTGCATGTGCTCATGGTGGGGCGCAAGCAATCAAAGGCTGTGCAGAGATCAGTTTTTGTTTCCCCAAGTGGCTCTGTGAAATTTGAAGTGCATGGAAAGGAGTATCGTGGCAATGAGGTACTGCGTGGTGTTCCAATTGAGAAGCCCCTTTCCAACGAAAATTTAGGATATTTCTGTGACCGCATTGTGAAAATTGTGTCCAATTTACGTATGCTAGAAATTTGTGCAGGAATGAACAAAGAAGAATTTAAAGAAGCGTGGCCAGTAACTGCAGGTGGATTCATTGATAATGACACTTTCAAGGAGTGCAGATACATAGAGACATTTAGATCAAAAAAGTGCAGCTTGTTAGTGGAAGCTAAACGTTGGCGTTGTAAAGATTGTATCAAACTGCAGCCATATTTAAAAAGGAAACTGGAAGCTTTGAAAACGGAAGAACCTCATCAGAATACAAATACTAGATTTCTTTCAGACAAGCAGAAAAATGCACGTTTAGCACAGAAACAAAAAACCATAAAGCATCAAAGTTTAATTATTGATAGATTGCAAGCAAGGATGAAACAACTGATTGCTCAAGAAGGTGTTAAAGTTGAGGAAAGTCTATATAAGGACCTGACTGAAGTTCTGCAATCTGGTGACCTAAGTCCTGTCCAGTCACTCTTTCTGCAGCAACAACTAAAAGCTATTAACTGTAAGAAAAGCTGTGGTATGAGGTGGCATCCTACCCTAATTAGGCTTGCTCTATCAATATATTTGAAGTCACCTAGTGCTTACAATGAGTTGCAGGAAAGTGGCTTCATTAAATTACCCACTGCAAGAACTTTATTTGATTACACACATGCAACTAAAATTGAGCAAGGCATTGACACAACTGTGTTAGAAAATGTTGCGAAGCAGGTGGAAGAGTTGGATGCTACCCATAAACAGTACCATGTATTAATGGTTGATGAAATTCATATCAGTAAAAACTTGGTTGTGCAGAAATCTACAGGAGAAATTATTGGGTTCACTCATATGGATGAATTAGATCAAGAAGTCAAAGTTCTGGACTCCTACCTTGAAAACCCAGAAAAAGTTTTTGAGCCAGAAATAGCTACCAAGGTCATGGCATTTATGGTAAGAGGTGTTTCAAGCAAAGTTAAGGATGTCATTGCCTCATACCCTGTTCTGAATCCGTCTCCCAAGCAAATTTATTTATGGACCTGGGATGTGATTGGTGCCCTTGAGCGAAGTGGCATCAGAGTTATAGCCCTCATCTGTGACGGTGCTCCTACAAACCGTTCTTTCATTAAACTGCATCAACCTATAACAGAAGTACATTCAGGGGTCATATTGGACACTGTCAACAAGCATGCCCCTCACAGACCTCTGTTCTTTTTTTCTGATGTACCTCATCTAATAAAAACTATTCGAAATGCACTGTACAACTCAAGACTGAAGAAAAAAGGCACTCGATTCCTGAAAAAAAATGGTGAACCATTAGTGTGGGATACTATTATTAGACTGTATCTTTCAGAAAAAGATGACACTTTGAGAAAATCTTACAAACTGACGGCACAGAGCGTCTTCCCTGATAGCTACAGCAGGATGAAAGTTCGACCAGCAGCCGTTGTCCTGAGCAAGACAGTGTCAAATGATGTCAAGTCAAAGCAGTGGCCTCAAACTAGTGAATTAGTGGAATTCCTCTCGAGAACAAATGATTGGTTTGACTTGCTGAATGGCGCCTTCAGTTCTCAAGGCGTAAGAACAAATAACAGAAGACTTGACCCATACACTCAAAAAGATATTGATGATTTTGAAAATAATGTACCAAGTAGCCGCTTCAAAGAACTGTATGGTTACCTAGATTACCTTACTGAGTGGCGGGAAGAAGTAGCCATGAAGAAACAGCAAGCTGCAGAGATGTCCATGATGAGTGACCTTGGTGTGGAGGCCTTGGATGGTGAATCAAGTTTCCATGCACTTGAAGAGAGCCGCCATGAAGGTGAAGTGGAAGGATCTAAAAACCTTCTCCCCCATCAGACCCAACTAGGCATTGAAATGTCTACCAGAGCATTTATGGGCACAGTTACGTATCTTATCAAACATGGCGTGACTTTCATCAATGCACGTGTCTTCCAGCAAGACCCACTGGAACAGAATTTTGGAAAGCAACGTATGGCTGGAGGTGGGAGCAATAACCCAAACGTAGCTCAGTACTTCTTCAAGCAACGAAATATTTCAACAATTGGTCAGCTCGCTGCTGCCAAGAGGAAATCAGCAGGCAACACTGAGGTTGTGGATGAAGGTACTGACAACGGCATCAATGCTGAACCCTTGTTGAAGAGGGAGTGCAAGAGAAATTTTCACCTTGGCCAGCAATAATTACTGTATGTTAAAATGTGTCCTGTAGTCCCTCCTTATATTCTTGAACTGTTTCAAGTGTATCCTTAGCAGCCCTAAATATTTTGAAATGGAAAACTATTCTTTTTAATAATTGTTGTATGTATGTTTGTAACATTTTCTTAAACTGTGATTTTCTTTTTTCATTACCATGTGTATATGTGTTCATATCTTACGAAGATGGAGAAGGAAAAAATAGAAATTATTATTCAAAACATATTTATATAATTGGCCTCTCTTTGTACCATATCACTCTTTGGAAAATGACATTTAAGAAGGTTCAGGAAAATTAGGAACTAAAAACTTGAACTTAAAGCCTTGGAATGGCTTAAATCACATGACTAGTAGGAGTAACAGCAGCAGAAACAATGGGTAGCTGCATACCTTTCAATGACATTTAACAAAAATAAAACAATATTTGAACACTGACTCTCTAGACAAACTTTGGACTACAACACATGGGTAACTGTTGGTCAGTCAATAAGATATAAAACAATAGAAATGAAATAATGAACACAAAAAATATAAAAATAACTTTCAGTCAGATCAGGGATGGGTTTAGTGTGCCAACACACTAACACAGCCACATAGCCAACTTCAAATCTCTCGCTAACATCAACAAAAATAAAACACTATTTCAAAACTGTCTGTTGAAACTCTCCAGACAACCTTTGTACTACAACAAATGGGTAACTGTTGGTCAATCAATAGCATAAGAAACAAAGAATAAATAATGAACAAAAAAATAAAAAATACTGTCAGTCACATCAACATAAAGAGACTAATGTTAAGTCTCTTGGTCACATCAGGGTTTGGCTTAGTGAGCCAATCTGCTGCGCAGTGCAACAGAAGCTTCAGGCTTCTTACGAACATTGTTGATGATACGTTTAGCCTTTCCAATAGCAAATGTTTGGGAGAATGAACGGATCATACCACACATAAAATTAAAAGATTCAGTCTCAGACATAGAATCGCCAATTGCATCATCCCAAAACAAAACTACACCATTCTCACATACTTTCTCAATAGCATCTTCACAGGAAACTCTAAACTTAGAGGACTGCTTTTCCAGTACATCTGCAACGCCACAAAAGAAATCAAACAAGGCACCACTTACAAAAAACAATCTTCCACGGTTTTGAGCAATAGTCCATCCCTTTACATTATTAGGTGGCCCAGGAACATGCTCACTTTCAAGGAGCCTCTCTGATATTACAAGCTTAATGTTTTTCCAAACTGAGACTTTTGGATTTTGTAAAGATTTCTTATAAAATGCCCTAATTTTAGAACCAGCAATATAATGAATTGTTTCAAGATACTCTATCTTGGCTGCAGAAGGGTTTCCATTATCTTTATCATTTTGAGCTGGTTCTAGAGGTGTTACCCTAATAAAAGAGCTCACAAACTTAACTATATCAGTTACAAGGTAAAGTATGTAGTCTGACAGAAAAAAATGAAAAAGTTTGTCATTACAGGGCAGGCACATCTGAAACAAATCACATAACTTCTTCCTGTTTTCAACATTGGACAGTAAGGACTCAGCTTTCATCTGAAGGTGAGTTGTAAGAGCAGAAGGAAGTAGAAATCTAGCTGATTGCAGTCCGTTCATCATGTGTGAGTGAATAAAATCTTCGAACTCTTGCCACTTTGAGGTTCCAACCAACGATGGAAGAGCAGTGGTAAATGAAGCTAAAAATTCTTTGTACTCTCTTCCTTGTTTAGAGAAGGCTGGCTTCTTTGCTAGGACTTTTAATACATTTCCAAAATCTGTGGACAAATGTCGCTTAATAGCATCAACCTGGGGATATCGTGAAGACTGATCTGAAAGTAATTAACGAATTAGTTATCAGGCAGAATCTCTTCTGTAACTCTAAAAGGACAATTGAAAAACTTACCAACAATTTTGTGTCCCCTGACATGATTTAAATAGGATCTGTGACATCTGTATTCTTTGCCACACACATCACAGACATCACAAACTGGCCGTACAAAGTCTTTCTTTTTTCTATTTGTGGTTTGCCTTGGTGTAGATGTCCTTGCTGGTGGTACTCGAGGTGTAAGAAAAGGGGACACACCAGCATCGGTGTTTGCCTGCGCCAATCTTCGTCTTGTAAGCATTCTAAAAAATAATAATAATACAGTAAGCAAATGAGAACCACAAACAGTAAGCATACCACAGTTACCATCGTAATCAGGATTATTAAAATGCAGCAGGGAAACAATTTGAGGGATGCTAAGAAAATTTGACTATCATCTTACAAAATAAATCAATTTCTTGAACTGTCATGTCGTAAATAACGACACACATAGGATAAAATAAGGGTGTTACAAAAGCAACAGAGCCTACGAACTGCTACCTTACACTTCGCTATTTCTTTCATCAGAACACTTTCAAACCATAAGAGTCATCTCAAATGATTCTCAATATCTACCCTTGCTTTATTTGTTATGAAAACTACTAACAAACACGTACCTGATTAATTTGTTTTCCAAATATCGGCCAGAACCCTGGCATTGTGGGTGGGGTTAAACCGGCCGGGCCGCCTTCTGCTCGGACGGAGTCCCGCGGGGTGGCGTGGCGTAGCGCGCGGAGGAAAAAGAACAAAAACGCGCTCGGAACGCTGGCGAAACTTCGACGCGGCGCTGACCGATCCGAGCGGCGGCGGGCTTCACGGCGGATTCTGGAGTTTGAGTGTGTCAGGTTCGAATTCATGTAAATGTTTGAACAAAATATTGCCACGGTGGCCATCTCCGAAGCTTTCCGGTCATTTTAAGCCCAGAATCGAGGCCGTAGGTGAAATAGTGCGGGCTGAAAGTGCTGCAACGTACACCGAGGTGACGGTCCCCAGGGTCTTAAAAGTGTGACAAAAATTCCCAGACCCTCTTAACGATGTGACAAAAATTCCTAGACCCTTGAGGCAGTGTGACAAAAATTCCCAGACCCTCTTAACCGTGTGACAATAATTCCTATACGCACTAAACAGTGTGACAAAAATTCCGAGACCCTCTTAACCGTGCGACAATAATTCCTAGACGCACTAAACAGTGTGACAATAATTCCTAGACGCTCTTAACAGTGTGACAAAAATTTCCAGACATTCTTAACAATGTGACAAAATTTTCTAGACCCTCTTAACGGTGTGACAAAAATTCCCAGAACCTCTTAACAGTGTGACAAAAAATCCTAGACCCTTTTTACAGTGTGACAAAAATTCCTAGACCCTTTTAACAGTGTGACAAAAATTCCGAGACCCTCTTAACCGTGTGACAATAATTCCTAGACGCACTAAACAGTGTGACAATAATTCCTAGACGCTCTTAACAGTGTGACAAAAATTTCCAGACATTCTTAACAATGGGACAAAATTTCCCAGACCCTCTTATCGGTGTGACAAAAATTCCTAGACGCACGTAACAGTGTGACAATAATTCCTAGACGCTCTTAACAGTGTGACAAAAATTCCTTGACCCTTTTATTCGCAGACACCATTTTATTTGCACTGGCGATTTTTCTATTCGCATGTGTTTCACGTTCCTTTAACGAACGGTCTTTAAGCGTCAAGCGTCAGCACTCTAAACCCATCTTTATTCACAGCCAATGAATCACAAGCTGTCCAGACACTGCATGGCAATGCCACTTTCATGCCACAGCGTTGTTTTTTTATTTAATTTATTGTTAAATCACTATAACTGGATTTACCACAACATGTATAAGAAAACTGCCACATGTCGCGTCGGAATTTTGCTACACGGCCCAGCCAGTAAGATAATGCGCTGATGTATGGTAAAACTAGAATTCGTTATTATTCACACACACTAGACACTGTTTTGGGAAATGTACAACAATGTACAACAATGTATGGTTGTTTATGTCACGCAACGTATGGTATTTATAACACACCGGTATCGTAAAAATCCGACTATTACTGCCATTGTAGGCCGTGGTCACACCAGTGGTGATCCCGCTGTGTTCATCAGATGAGCCCCCCCACGACTCTCGAGGACGGGATCCCTAGTCTCGAAAACGATGGCTGTATTCGTTCGCAATCCCCCTCCGATGTCATAAGCAGTTCCTCAAACCCTATTTCTCTGTGTCATTTAGCCCTCAAGTTACAGTGGTCCTTCGATGTAGCCCTCGAGGACGGGGTCCCCGTTCTCGAAACCGGTGGCTGTATTCGCTCGCAATCCCAGCCCAACCCTACCGTTACCTGCATAAGATTATCTTCCTAAACATCAAATACCCTAACCTACCTTACTCAAGTCACTGGTCCGCCCCACCATGCCTGGCATACACCTACCTCGCCAAACCGGCGGACTTTTGTAAATTTTAGAACATTTGTAAAAACAAGGTAGGCGTACGCCAGACCGCGTCGTGGCGTAACAGGCTTCGCTTATCGCGAATCACTGTTCCACCACGCCACGCCTGGCGCACGCCTACCTTGGCCTGCCGGCGGCTGTCACCAGACGAGTAGGACCCTTACTTGCCTGAGCCTAACCTACCCAGACCTCCACTAACCTAACCTACCCGAGCGTAACCCACTCCAGTCCCTGATCCGCCCCTCCACGACAGGCGCATGGCGCATACTGACCTCACGCAACGGGCCGATTTTAAATTTTAGACCACTCGTGAAAATTATCTAAGAAACCGCTTGGGCTGCAGTGCCCCTGAGGGGAGGTTGCCTCTGGTATGATGCAAGAAGGATGTGGTCCAAATTTGAGCTTTCTACGTCTAACCTTTCTCGAGATATCGCGCGGACAGACAGACGGACAGACAGGAAAAACATTTTTGGCCTAGTCGGGTAAGGGCTTCGCTATCGCTCAGCCAATTATGGAAGGAACTATTTGAGCTGCGGTGCCCGTAATGCGAGGTTGACTCCGGTATGATGCAAGTAGGATTTGGTCCACATTTGAGCCTTCTCCGCCTAACCGTTCTCGAGAAAACGCGCGGACAGACGGACAGACAGACAGTCAAAACATTATTGAGCTAGTCGGTCCAGGGCTTCGCTATCGCTCAGCCAATAAGCCTTCTACGACTTCCCATTCTCGAGAAATCGTGCGTACACACAGACGAAACATTGTTGCTTCGCTCAGCCAATGTATGGCAGGTCCCTTTTAGCCACGTGCTACCGCAGTGTGCGGATACCATACGCAAAGTGATGTCGCGAGAGCGGATTCGGATAACTACTATTAGAGTGCTATAAGTTAACATCTACAAGCCAGCACCATACCGACAGTCTCCAGACGGCACGCATTTCTCGCTCAAGTTCAGGTGGTAGAGATCTGACGTGCGACATCAACTCAGATCTTAGTTACGGTGGGCGGTCCTTACTCGATCAAGTCCAGTACTATTCGGTTTTCGCGTTCCGCTTGGGACTCTGCAGTTCCCACGGTTGTGGTGTTCGGTTAGCTCCACGCAGCGCATAGTTAGCTTCACTGTCGACGCAACCTTAGAAAATGGCAGGGCGGCCTGCTGGCACTTTCAAGAGAAGGCAGAAGAACATGGGTACGACAGCTCTAGCTAAAGAGCTTGCTTCATACTCTTTAAGCCAAATTAACGCGAGTGGCCGCGGGAAGTGTAGTGTGTTTGCCAACGTTGCTGAAGCGGTCGGCCAGGAACGTCACATCACAACTATAACTCAAATTCATCGCTGGTGGCACGAGGACAGGGAAAATATCCAGGCGGAGTACCACAAGCAAGTAAGTTCCTTTCAGAGGCCCTGTGCGCAATGCTCCAGGCCCAAGATCTTACGGAATTCACTAAAATCTACAGGGGGTTCTTAATAGTAACACTTAGAAAAACCACCACAGAGGAGGTCTCCAGAGCATACGGAATGATTCTACAGGTCTCATCGTCCTTCAAAGTAGGCGAGAACTCAGATTCTGTTGATATTGACTTAGATGAGTATTTGTTTGAGCCTGACATCAAGCTCATTGACAGCCCATTTTATACTCTATGCTTTGAAATGTATATATCAGTTAAAAATGAAATAGACAGTGTACCAGGTACGAAAAATGAAAATTATTGCCCTGACTACGTTACAGACGTGTTTTTAAAGAGATACGCTCCAATAATCCCCATGTGGACGGAGGTCCTTAGGAAAGAAAGAGGGCAGGACTTCTTATCAACTAGCGCAGAAGTGGAGGAGTATTATAAAATTTTGGACGAAGATGTGATGAATCATGCGCCCAATGTTCGTGTACAGAAGTACATCGAGCAAGTGGGAGAATATGTCCATACAACCTTGAAGAAGATTAACCTTTGCGTTCAGACCAAGCCCTTAACAAAGTCTCAGAGGACCAAGAAGGGAAATGAGCGACCTCATTTAACAGTGGTTGACGCATCTGCTGTTTGTGCTGATACTGAAGATGACACTAATGATCCAGACGATCCTGCCGATGATCCAAACTTGGAGGATGGGTGGCTGAAACGAGTGAAAAATCCACATTCTCACCTGAATCTTCTCCACACCCGGAAGCTTCTTGATCAGTCTCAGTCAACAAAAGCTGGAACAGAAGCCCAGGATAATGTCCCTGAAACACAAGAAAAATCAGTACAGGTTAGTTAATGCCTTTGCATCTTGTCTTGCGTACATATACCGCCTTAATTGAGTTATTCCATGCACTTACAGGTCTTCGATTCTACACAAGTAGGGACAGGACTCCAGGATACTGTACCTGAAAGCAAAGAGAATATCGTGCTGGTTAGTTAAATTTCGGGACACACGCATATATATATATATATATATATATATATATATATATATATATATATATATATATATATATATATATATATATATCCTTTAGTTAAAATCTCTCTGTGTTTTCCACTTATAGGTCCTTGAGTCTACACAAGCTGGGACAGAAGTCCAGGATAATGTACCTAAAACCAAAGAAAACACACTGCAGGTTAGTTTTATATTTGAACATTTTTGCTATGTAATATATATGACCTTAGTTGGTATAAGACCTTAATTCGTATATAAGACCTTAATTGAAAATAAATGTTTTTTCACTTCAAGGTTCCGGATTCAGAAGCGTGGAGGGCATACCTCAGCGATGAGCTAGTGAAGTTCGTGGACTCAATGAGCGCGCGTGCGGATGATACGCTGTTATACTTGTACGGCAAGAGTGATCATCCGCTGTACTTTTCATCTGTGCAATCGCTTCTCCTTAACGGGCGTTTAAGAACGTCCGTGGTAGATACCTGGCTGTACATTCTGCGGAAGAAAACCCAAATTACCGATATATACATTTCATCGTCAGCAATGGCAGGGATGATATTCAATCAGGACGTGATTAATTTTGATCTCTCCCGTGTATGTATTGGACAAGCAAATATGTTGCTCTTTCCACTCCTGCGAAGTTCGCACTGGTGGCTGATTTCGTGTGATATGAAGAACAAGACTTTGGCCTCTTACAATGGGAGTACAGTCGCCGATGAACTCGATCTTTTGGAGAAATTTCTTAGCTTTCTCGAATCCTGGGGCTCTGCAACTGTTGGAACGGAATGGAGAATTTTAGAAACAGAGCACTTTAAACAGCCCGATAGCGTGAGTTGCGGAGTGTACATGTTGTGGCGTATACGCAACATTGTGGAAGGTAGTACCTCACCTGAACAGCTAAACACTACGCGAGAGAGATGTAAAATTGCAACAGAATGTCTCGAATTTTCACATAATGGGACGTTTGGAGAGCTGTCGTTTACCTCATCTGATGAAATGCTTTTGCCGAATGGTCTCGTGAACAACATTTCTTATTATAATGCATCAGGCAACGCCGAGATTGATAGCATCATTATATCAGTGATAAGTGGCCAGCCTCCTGTAAGAGTAGAAGATTTCAGACAACTGCTTGAAAACAGATGGCTAACGGGGCCATCAATCAATGCAATTCTGATGGATCATTGCAAAAATCGTGACGATATCCTGCTTATACCAACATTAGAAGCTCCTAAAATTTTTGACAGAAATTCAAACTTAAACAAAAAATCATTCCTGATAACATCGCCACTGAAAGAGAAAACATTAATTATACCGCTGCACGTGAATAGTAATCATTGGTGCCTTGTTGTGGCCGATATAAAATCAAAAAAGTATACCTACCTTGACCCCATGCATCCAGCAGATACTGAGAAAAGAATGGATAGCTTTCTAAACTTCTTAAGAAGAAGAAATACCATGTGCACCGAAACTGTTGTCACCACAGGATGGACGGTTGTGGTGGTAAAAGATCTACCTTCCCAAACGGATTCAAACAATTGCGGCATTTTTGTGTGCGCGTACGCGATTGCTTACCTACAAAATGATCTGCCAAATCTAGTACACATAGATTGCAACGAAAAACGTGTCCAATATGCAAGAGAAATACTTACCAACGCAGCTTGCTGCAAACATCTATGCATTTCTTGTGGTCTTGATGAGTTCAAAAAATGCCGCACGAAGATGTCATTACAAGAAATGGTCCAATGTAACACCTGTAAACGTTGGGTTCATATGTGGCCATGCCTCAAATATTTAAAACTAAAACCTCAAGAAATTCGTTCCAGCGAGTACACATTTCAGTGCAAGCTGTGCCAGCTGAATGGAAAATTACTGCAGCAACAAACATAGCTAAAAATTGTAATTTGCAGAAAACAAGTTGAATGTAAAACGATACTTTCTACAAATGCAATAAAACAAAAAATAAAACAAGAAAATGCCGTCTTCTTAATAAATACCAGAAAAGACTAAGTCTTGAAAATTGCTTTAATCACATTGTTGAAGGGTAATGGAATTTTTGTCACACTGTTTAGAGGGTCTGGGAATTTTTGTCACACTGTTAAAACGGTCTAGGAATTTTTGTCACACTGTTAAGAGGGTCTGGGAATTTTTGTCACACTGTTAAAAGGGTCTAGGAATTTTTGTCACACTGTTAAGAGGGTCTGGGAATTTTGTCACACTGTTAAAAGGGTCTAGGAATTTTTGTCACACTGCTAAAAGGGTCTAGGAATTTTTGCCACACTGCCAAAAGGGAATAGGAATTTTTGTCACACTGTTACGAGCGTCAAAGAATTATTGTCACACTGTTGAGAGTGTCTAGGAATTTTTGTCACACTGCTAAAAGGGTCTAGGAATTTTTGTCACACTGCTAAAAGGGTCTAGGAATTTTTGCCACACTGCCAAAAGGGAATGAGAATTTTTGTCACACTGTTAAAACGGTCTAGGAATTTTTGTCACACTGTTCAGAGTGTCTAGGAATTTTTGTCACACTGCTAAAAGGGTCTAGGAATTTTTGTCACACTGTTAGGAGGGTCTAGGAATTTTTGTCACACTGCTAAAAGGGTCTAGGCATTTTTGTCACACTGTTCAGAGGGGTCTATGCTAGAACGCCCTCCTCCTGGAACGTCCTCCTCAAATTTACTTAATTTTCTGTTTAATGAAAGAGAGTACATAACTGAACTGAACTGCTCTAATTCATTATGTAAAATAAATTTAATAAAAGACAATAAAATGATTTTTTTATTTAAATACACTTAAGAAAATATCATATTTTAATTGCTTTGGTTAGGTTAGGTCATAAGCTAACCTAACCTAAAATAACCTAACCCTTTGATAAGGTATTTTATTTTTTTTGTATTTATAACAAAAATATACATTTTCATTTTATTTTATATAATTTATTTTAAATAATAAATTGGAGCAGTTTTTTCTTGGAGCAGCTCCTTAAAATTAAATAAAGTGGAGGAGGGCGTTCCAGGAGGGGGGCGTTCCAGTTGTTTCCCGTTCAGAGTGTCTAGGAATTTTTGTCACACTGCTAAAAGGGTCTAGGAATTTTTGTCACAATGTTCAGAGTGTCTAGAAATTTTTGTCACACTGCTAAAAGGGTCAAGGAATTTTTGGTAATTGTGGACTTTAGGGGCTCCACCACCTATGAAGATATGGCCGGTACCTTTTAAACCGGCTGAACGCCCGCAATTGGAATATGCTTATCATATACGGCGCTCCTGAACGTAATAATTGCAAAATATTAAATCATGAGAGCTCCTAACCTGTCACAGTGCCCAGTAACACGGGCATTACGGACGGATCTGTGAATGATTATGCACCGAACGATGTCCAAAACCGTTTTCAAGCGTAGGCTTCTTTCCCGGAAGACTCTAAGTACGCACTTTCGCGTACAAGTTCCAGAATCCAAAGAGCATAAATCCGTCTGCTACAGCGATCCTCTGCGTCGCGACGTCAGATGAGTGGCAACTCTACATTTCCTCCCCCTGGACCCTCCGAGAGGGTATGCGCCAAGACGACTTGATTGGAGACGGCGTCTCAGTACGCTACGTCCTGGCTCGGGCCTGATCGAGTTGAGTGAAAGTATTTTTTTCGGGCCCGACTCACTGTATGTTCCTTTGACATTGTGAAATGTCTATTTCGCTGCGGTGCGTCGCGGCACTGTTTTGCGGGTAGGTCGTCTGCTCCAACAATCCCAACGTATCCCTCCGCGCTCCGCGCTACCGCAGCGCCGGACTGGTGGCCGAAGGCCGAACCCCGTCCGCACCGGCGTCGGCGGCTCTGTCGGGCGGCTCGTGCGGGATAGGACGCTGTTGTCCGCCGGGTGCAGGTCTATATCGTTTGTCCGACCTCCGATTGTCCGACCTCAGGATACGCGAACCTGAACTGACCAAAACTAAGCTAACCCAACCTAGCCTCGGACGTTGAACTGCGAGGTCGGACAAGAGTGAGGTCGGGCAAGTGATGTATCCCCGCCATTTGCCATTTGCCACTTGCTGTTCGTCGTCACCTCCGTCATCTCCCTTTGACACTGTCACATCGCTTTTCCGACCTCACTTTTGTCCGACCTCGCAGTTCAACGTCCGAGGCTAGGTTAGGTTAGCTTAGTTTTGATCAGTTCAGGTTCGCGTATCCTGAGGTCGGCCAAACGATATAGACCCGCACCCGGCGGACAACAGCGTCCTCTCCCGCTATGAGAGTGTGTGAGGTGATGGTGTCAAAGGGAAATGATTGTGAATGTGTCCTTGGTCAAAGGGACATCACAGCACATAGAGCAGGTCGGCGCACCCGACGGGAAACGGTGTCCTTCCTTGACTGCGCCGCGCAGTCTCCCGCACGACCCGCCCGACAGAGCCGCCGACGCCGGTGCCGACGGGGTTCGTTGTTCGTCCACCAGTCCGGCGCTGCAATAGCGCCGCGTAGGGTTTCCACTCGTCGAGCGTCGCTGTGTGCGGAACCGATGTAGCAGACGGATTTATGGTGTTTAGTTTCTCCAAGTTGGACGCGAAAGCGTGCACCAGGAGTCTTTCAGTAGAATAAGCATACTTACCAGCGGCGTTTCTCATCGTTTGACGAACAATCGTGCACAAATGTGTCCAAAATAGGCGTGTTTGTAAGCCCTGTGACAGGTTAGGTCGCCTCATATTTTATTTTTTTACAATTAAGGCGTTGTAGAGCGCCGTATATGATTGTCATATTCAAATTCTATGCGTTGAGCCGGTTTCAACGGTACCTGCCACGTCTCTCGAGGTGGTGGAGCCGCTAAAGTCCACAATTACCGAATTTTTGTCACACTGCTAAAAGGGTTACGGAATTTTTGTCACACTGTTAAAACGGTCTAGGAATTTTTGTCACACTGTTCAGAGTGTCTAGGAATTTTTGTCACACTGCTAAAATGGTCTAGGAATTTTTGTCACACTGCTAAAAGGGTCTAGGAATTTTTGTTACACTGTTAAAAGGGTCTAGGAATTTTTGTCACATCATTTAGAGGGTCTTGGAATTTTTGTCACACTGTTACAAGGGTCTAGGAATTTTTGTCACAACGTTAAGAGGGTCTAGGAATTTTTGTCACAGTGTTAAGAGGGTCTGGGAAATTTTTTCACACTGCTAAAAGGGTCTAGGAAATTTTGTCACACTGTCAAAAGGGTCTAGGAATTTTTGTCACACTGCTAAAAGGGTCTAGGAATTTTTGTCACACTGTTAAAAGGGTCAAGGAATTTTTGTCACATCATTAAAAGGGTCTTGAAATTTTTGTCACACTGTTACAAGGGCCTAGGAATTTTTGTCACAACGTTAAGAGGGTCTAGGAATTTTTATCACAGTGTTAAGAGGGTCTGGGAATTTTTGTCACAGTGTTAAGAGGGTCTGGGAATTTTTTTCACACTGCAAAAAGGGTCTAGGAATTTTTGTCACACTGTTCAGAGTGTGCAGGAATTTTTGTCACACTGCTAAAAGGGTCTAGGAATTTTTGTTACAACGTTAAGAGGGTCAAGGAATTTTTGTCACACTGCCAAAAGGGTCTTGGAATTTTTGTCACACTGTTAGAAGGGTCTCGGAATTTTTGTCACAACGTTAAGAGGGTCTAGGAATTTTTATCACAGTGTTAAGAGGGTCTGGGAATTTTTGTCACACGGCTAAAAGGGTGTAGGAATTTTTGTCACACTGCTAAAAGGGTCTAGGAATTTTTGTCACACTGTGAAAAGGGTCTAGGAATTTTTGTCACACTGTTAAAAGGGTCAAGGAACTTTTGTCACACTGCTAAAAGGGTCTAGGAATTTCTGTCACACTGTTAAGATGGTCTAGGAATTTTTGTCACACTGCTAAAAGGGTCTAGGAATTTTTGTCACACTGTTAAAAGGGTCTAGGAATTTTTGTCTTATCATTAAGAGGGTCTTGGAATTCTTGTCACACTGTTACAAGGGTCTAGGAATTTTTGTCACAACGTTAAGAGGGTCCAGGAATTTTTGTCACACTGCTTAAAGGGTCTAGGAAATTTTGTCACACTGTGAAAAGGGTCTGGGAATTTTTGTCACACTGCTAAAAGGGTCTAGGAAATTTTGTCACACTGTGAAAAGGGTCTAGGAATTTTTGTCACAACGTTAAGAGGGTCAAGGATTTTTTGTCACACTGCCAAAAGGGTCTTGGAATTTTTGTCACACTGTTCAGAGTGTCCAGGAGTTTTTGTCGCACTGCTAAAAGGGTCTAGGAATTTTTGTCACAACGTTAAGAGGGTCAAGGAATTTTTGTCACACTGCCAAAAGGGTCTTGGAATTTTTGTCACACTGTTAAAAGGGTCTTGGAATTTTTGTCACACTGTTACAAGGGTCTAGGAATTTTTGTCACAACGTTAAGAGGGTCTAGGAATTTTTGTCACAGTGTTAAGAGGGTCTGGGAATTTTTGTCACACGGCTAAAAGGGTCTAGGAATTTTTGTCAATCTGTAAAAAGGGTCTAGGAATTTTTGTCACACTGTTCAGAGTCTCTAGGAATTTTTGTCACACTGCTAAAAGGGTCTAGGAATTTGTCACACTGTTCACAGTCTCTAGGAATTTTTGTCACACTGCTAAAAGGGTCTAGGAATTTTTGTCACACTGTGAAAAGGGTCAAGGAATTTTTGTCACACTGCTAAAAGGGTCTAGGAATTTTCGTCACACTGTTAAGATGGTCTAGGAATTTTTGTCACACTGCTAAAAGGGTCTAGGAATTTTTGTCACACTGTTAAAAGGGTCTAGGAATTTTTGTCACATCATTAAGAGGGTCTTAGAATATTTGTCACAATGTTACAAGGGTCTAGGAATTTTTGTCACAACGTTAAGAGGGTCTAGGAATTTTTGTCACAGTGTTAAGAGGGTCCGGGAATTTTTTTCACACTGCTAAAAGGGTCTAGGAATTTTTGTCACACTGCTAAAAGGGTCTAGGAATTTTTGTCACAATGTTCAGAGTGTCTAAAAATTTTTGTCACACTGCTAAAAGGGTCAAGGAATTTTTGTCACACTGCTAAAAGGGTCTAGGAATTTTTGTTACACTGTTAAAAGGGTCTAGGAATTTTTGTCACATCATTTAGAGGGTCTTGGAATTTTTGTCACACTGTTACAAGGGTCTAGGAATTTTTGTCACAACGTTAAGAGGGTCTAGGAATTTTTGTCTTATCATTAAGAGGGTCTTGGAATTCTTGTCACACTGTTACAAGGGTCTAGGAATTTTTGTCACAACGTTAAGAGGGTCCAGGAATTTTTGTCACACTGCTTAAAGGGTCTAGGAAATTTTGTCACACTGTGAAAAGGGTCTGGGAATTTTTGTCACACTGCTAAAAGGGTCTAGGAAATTTTGTCACACTGTGAAAAGGGTCTAGGAATTTTTGTCACAACGTTAAGAGGGTCAAGGATTTTTTGTCACACTGCCAAAAGGGTCTTGGAATTTTTGTCACACTGTTCAGAGTGTCCAGGAGTTTTTGTCGCACTGCTAAAAGGGTCTAGGAATTTTTGTCACAACGTTAAGAGGGTCAAGGAATTTTTGTCACACTGCCAAAAGGGTCTTGGAATTTTTGTCACACTGTTAAAAGGGTCTTGGAATTTTTGTCACAACGTTAAGAGGGTCTAGGAATTTTTGTCACTGTTAAAAGGGTCTAGGAATTTTTGTCACAACGTTAAGAGGGTCTAGGAATTTTTGTCACACTGTTAAAAGGGTCAAGGAATTTTTGTCACACTGCTAAAAGGGCCTAGGAACTTTTGTCACACTGCTAAAAGGGTCTAGGAATTTTTGTCACACTGTTTAAAGGGTCAAGGAATTTTTGTCACATCGTTAAGAGGGTCTGGGAATTTTTGTCACACTGTTGAGAGTGTCTGGGAATGATTGTCACACTGTTTAAAGGGTATAGGAATTTTATTCACACTGTTTAGATGGTCGGGGAATTTTTGTCACATTGGTGAAGGGGTCTAGAATATTTGATTTTGCGCTTGGAGAGTTCTGAGCATTATCCACTACTTGGTCTGTGATGTGTCGAGGAAATTACAGATAAGCCTAAGAGCGTATATGATAGGTGTAAACGATTTAGGGAATTTTTGTTACAATCCTTACACTACGGTGCATTAGTTTGCGGCGTTTAGTTAGGTTTTGCGCCGCCTTGTCCTCTAGCCATGGGTATAGTCGATCCGGTAAAAGCTGATTTCGTGGCCACGAGATTTTTTGTGGCCGACTTCCTGCTCGTGGTATAGTGCGTTAGTCACGAAGCCACCTGTTCGCTCCATGCGCATGCTGCACGCACCCAAAGGCCACGGATTATCATATCTCGCGGACACGGGGCCCCCATGGGTCCCCGTCGAAGCCGACCGATGTCCGGCGGGTTTGCCTACCTGCTAGGGGCAGAATCACAAATATCGCACATACCGGGCCCCCACGGCCCCCGAAGGGTCCCCGTCGAAGCCGACCGATGTCCAGCGGGTTTGCCCACCTTCCAGGGGCAGAATCACAAATATCGCGAATACCGGGCCCCCATGGCCCCCCAAATGGCCCCGCCGTTGCCGACCGATGTCCAGCGGCTTTGCCTACCTTCCAGGGGCAGAATCACAAATATCGCACATACCGGGCCCCCACGGCCCCCCAAGGGTCCCCGTCGAAGCCGACCGATGTCCAGCGGGTTTGCCTACCTTCCAGGGGCAGAATCACAAATATCGCGAATACCGGGCCCCCATGGCCCCCCAAATGGCCCCGCCGTTGCCGACCGATGTCCGACGGGTTTGCCTACCTGCCAGGGGCAGAATCACAAATATCGCACATATCGGGCCCCCACGGCCCCCCGTAGGGCCCCGCCGATGCCGACCGAGGTCCGGTGGGTTTGCCTACCTGCCAGGGTCAGAATCACAAATATCGCGCATACCGGGCCCCCACGGCCCCCCATGGGTCTCCCTCGATGCCGACCGATGTCCAGCGGGTTTGCCTACCTTCCAGGGGCAGAATCACAAACATCGCGCATATCGGGCCCCCACGGCCCCCCGTAGGGCCCCGCCGATGCCGACCGAGGTCCGGTGGGTTTGCCTACCTGCCAGGGTCAGAATCACAAATATCGCGCATACCGGGCCCCCACGGCCCCCCATGGGTCTCCCTCGATGCCGACCGATGTCCAGCGGCTTTGCCTACCTTCCAGGGGCAGAATCACAACTATCGCGCATATCGGGCCCCCACGGCCCCCCGTAGGGCCCCGCCGATGCCGACCGAGGTCCGGTGGGTTTGCCTACCTGCCAGGGTCAGAATCACAAATATCGCGCATACCGGGCCCCCACGGCCCCCCATGGGTCTCCCTCGATGCCGACCGATGTCCGGCGGATTTGCCTGCCTTTCAGGGGCAGAATCACAAATATCCTGCACACCGGGCCCCCACGGCTCCCCATGGGCCCCCCTCTATGCCGACCGATGTCCGACGGGTTTGTCTACGTTCCAGAGGAAGTCCCAAGAATATTTCACATACGAGCCCCCTTGGATCTGTGGGTCTGCCTACTTTACAAAGCAGTTTCATAATTATCCCATGTATCGCAGGCCAGCATTAGTCAAAAGATGAGCAGCTAAGCTACTTGGATTTGTATTCCCTCCAGGATAGAGAGGAGCAGTAGAAACTAGGCCCATTTAGGCACCGTTTTCTCTCGGTTCAGTGGTCCGACTACCTGGTGTGCGAGTACTGACACTGTCAGCCTCCGGAAACGTTTATGTGACCTACCCCTGAAGTTGCAGAAGTACGCAAGTTACGAGATCGTTTTGCTCAGTGCAGCACTTTCGGGCGAGGTGACAAAAATCTTGCCGAGTGAAATATCGACTTTTCTCACCGATTTCCGTCGGTTCCGTGGTCCGACTTCCTGATGTGCGAGTACCGACAGTGTCAAACTCGACTTTTTTCACCGTTTTCTGTCGGTTCCGTGGTCCGACTACGTGCTGTGCAAGAACCGACACTGTCAACCTCCGGGAACATTTATGTCACCTACCCCTGAAGTTGCAGAAGTACGCGAATTACGAATTCGTAATTCGTAATATGCGTGCATCTGCAACTTCAGGGGTAGGTGACATCAATGTTCCCGGAGGTTGACAGTGTCAGTTCTCGGACAGCACGTAGTCGGATAACTGAACCGACAGAAAACGGTGGAAAATGTCGAAATTTCACTCGGCAAGATTTTTGTCACCTCGCCTGAATGTGCCGCACTGAGCGGAACGGTCTCGTAATTCGCGTACACCTGCAACATCAGGGGTAGGTGACATAAATGTTCCCGGCGGTTGACAGTGTTAGTTCTCGCACAGAACGTAATCGGACCACCGAACCAACAGAAAACGGTGCGAAAAGTTGAAATTTCACTCCTGAATGTGCCGCACTGAGCGTAGCGGTCTCGTAATTCGCGTCCATCTGCAACTTCAGGGGTAGGTGACATTAACGTTCCCGGAGGTTGACAGTGTCAGTTCTCGGACAGCACGTAGTCGGATAACTGAACCGACAGAAAATAGTGGGAAAGTCGAAATTTCACACGGCAAGATTTTTGTCACCTAGCCTGAATGTGCCGCACTAAGCGTAGCGGTCTCGTAATTTGGGTACTTCTGCGTGCCGCACTGAGCGGAACGGTATCGTAATTCGCGTACACCCCAACTTCAGGGGTAGGTGACATAAATGTTCCCGGAGGTTGACAGAGTCAGTTCTCGCACAGCACGTAGACCGACCACCGAACCAACAGAAAACGGTGCGAAAAGTCTAAATTTCACTCGGCATGGTTTTTGTCACCTCGCTTGAATGTGCCGCACGGAGCGGAACGGTCTCGTAATTCGCGTACATCTGCAACTTCAGGGGTAGGTGACATTAATGTTCCCGGAGGTTGACAGTGTCGGTACTCAAACTTCTCCTCGAAGGTAGGCAAACCTGCCGGACATCGGTCTGCATCGACGGGGACCTGTGGGGAGCCATGGTGGCCCGGTATAAGCGGTTCTTGTGATTCTGCCACTAGAAGGTAGGCAGACCCGCCGGACATTGGTCCGCATCGACGGGGACCTGTCGGGGGGCCGTTGGGGCCCGATATGCGCTGTCTTGTGCTACTGCCCCTGGAAGGTAGGCAACCCCGCTGGACACTGGTCCGCATCGACGGGGACCCATGGGGGCCCTGTCTGCGCGGTGTTTGTGATTCTGCCCCTGGAAGGTAGGCGAACCTGCCGGACATCGGTCGGCATTGACAGGGACCCATGGGAAGCCATGGGGGCCTGGTATGAGCGGTATTTGTGATTATGCCCCTGGAATGTAGGCAAACCCGCCGGACATCGGTCCGCATCGACGGGGACCTTTGGGGGGCCCTGGGGCCGGTATGCGCGGTATTTCTTATTCTGCTCCTGGAAGGTAGGCTAACCCGCCTGACATCGGTCGGTATCGACGGGGACCCATGGGGGCCTGGTATTTGCAATTTTCGTGCCCCTGCCCCTGGAAGGTAGGCAGACCCGCCGGACATAGGCTTGGACCAGTACATCCCCACCGGGGGCCTCGGAGGCTTGTTGCACGCTTGCCCGTGCTTCCGCATGCCGCTGTCGACCCGTGTGGCGAACGAACTGTACCTATACACTGTCCGGTTTAGGCTGACCCGGTTGTGGCCACAAAGTTGTGGCCACATTCACACTCGTCTCGCTCCCCCGTGCTCGAGATCCAAGATGGCATCCATTTGAAGCAAACTTTTGGGATTATCTGGAGAACCGACCCACCTAGAGAGGTGCGGTTTGCAGCGCTGGCCATCATAGCGGTTCGGCCATCATTGCGATCTTTTGGCAATGACACCGGGCTCGAGACCACGCACCCCGTCGTCGAGAGCCACTTTTCATCTTTTAGACGGTACGGCCTAGCGTCGTGCGGTTTTCGACAAAGGTTTTCGACGACTATTAAGTATTATTAAGAGCAGCCCAGTGCTGAACATGGTATATGTATGCTGATAAAAATAAATTGCATGCTTGGTCTATGAAGCTTTTAACCGTATCATTTCTGTTGGCATGCACGTCAAGTCTGAGATCGTTACTGAGTGCCGCCAAGTTCCTGTCAGCGTAGACAGATTTAGGGCTCAGCTAATTCTATCTCGAAGTAACGGTTCCCCCTGTTACGAACGTACCTGTCTCCTGTTTCTACCTTCGTTCTCGGTTGCATGCTGCTCGCCCGCTGGTCCAAGTCATTCTGGGAGGTAGGGTATTTTAAATGTGTCGGTACGATCTTTCAATTTTTAGTCCCTTTTATTTTTCCCACACGTGTACAGTTAACCTAAACCTAAGCCTACTCTCTACCTGTCTAACCTTATATCATCTACATTACAATTAAAGGGTGGCACCCTCGCTCCGATTGTCCCACTCACCGTTCATTCTCTTATCGTTCCTCTACTGATTTCCACAGGGAGTAAAATTTTAACAAAACGAATCTAAACAAACCCGGAATGTAGATCGTTTCGATAAAATAAACCCGCACTGAAACGAAAGTGTTTCGTTTAGCGTTATTGAAACGAAAGTCAAGACAAGATGATTTCTGATTCAGTAATATCAAAACGAAATGCCGGCGTTTGCGTTTCGTTTCGATATATTGAAACAATACAATAGGTTTCGTTTCGACTACGCGAGATAGTATCGAAACTAGTAGTCGGGGGCGAACTCTGGGCATGTGACGTCACATGCTCTGGCGGCCCATAACGCAGTAGGTGCAGGGGATGGTAAGGGAGAGAGAGAGAGAGAGAGAGAGGGGGGGGGGGAGTAGCGGCTCCGAACTTTGGGTCCGCCTCGCCTGCCGTCGAGTGGAGCCGGCGCACTCCGCCGTCTGACGCTGTGCACGTGGTGTGGAAGTAGCGCGCCCGTTACCGAGCTCGTATGCCGCTGGTTCGGTTCCCGCGACGTTTTGCATAATAATTTCAGATTTACGGACGGTTAGGTTAACACCGTGACGATGCGGGGGTGGGGGGGGGGGGATATCCGGAATACGCTGGGGGCCAGGAGGGGTGGTCAAGACAAGAGCGCCGGGAGCGGGCGCCCGGCTGCTAGTGGTCTCTCTCTCGCACTCACAGCTTCGTGCTTGTGCGGCCGACAGAGGAGGGTGTCGTCTGTTGCCCGCGCGAACACTAGTGCGCGCTCTTTCTAACGGCGGCTCGGGCATCGCCTGTGCGGTCCGCACGCGTCGTCTGCTCTGACACAGCAGCCGGAGAGATACGCAACACATTCGACACTGCGCTGCCTTTCGCTTCGTCCCCATCACGCCGTTTGAGTCGAAACTAAACTCCGTCTGTTCACTCGTCGGACCTATTCAAAGCAAAACGGAAATTATCGAAACTACGGATTATCGTGATCGTAAATGCGAAAAAAATTTCGTTTCGCTCGCCGTGAAACGAAATGCCTAACGTGACTTTCGTTTTGATACAGAAGGTCAAAACTTTCGATAATCGGACTTTCGTTTTGATCAGGTTTTAACGAAACGGTTTCGTTTCGTTAAAATTTCACTCCCTGGATTTCCACTCTTCAGTCCACTTCACTTATTGTCTCTTCGCTGCACCAACACTATTCACACATCACCCACCTTCTTCTCACAATCCACCATCCATCCCCCTTTTTCTCCACCTCACCTTCCGGCCACGTTCCTCTCGACGCGCCCCCGGTCGGTGCTGCGCTCTGGCGGACCAACCCCGTACTTCTCGCAGCTGGCCGCCCGCAGATGACACTTGACACCCCTGGCCAGCTGAGTGGGTCATTCGTCCGCCAGGCGCAGAGCGTTGCCCTAACACCCCAGCAGTTTTAAGTTTCAATCCGCAGCAGAATCGTCGTCAAGGTAAGAATTCCTTTTCAATTGTGATTAAAAGCAAGACTTTATTATCCTTGGCTACTTTGAATACGGACCATTACTTATCTCGTCGAAATGTATGCATCTTCTGTTCCCCTTCAACACACAACAAGAGAGGTTATGTGGCTGATCGATGATTCCGTTGATTCAAACAGTGACCAACAAATCCTGACCGGGACTTAATTGACAATTCCTATGGCACGCGAGAACATTGCAGGCATCTTCAGCACTCCAGGCTTTGAGAGGTTAGTTAAGCTTCACCCTGTCATCAGCATTTTTTCTTTTTGTGAGTCAAGTCATCCAGAAAGAACCTGCTTATCGATTCAATTCAGCCTGCTGGCGTAGTGTAATGCAATTTACAATTTCAAAGTTTCTATTTCTGTCTGCGAGCTGTTTCGGCCAGACCCTGGTTGTGGTGTGAGCTAAAGTTTGTGGCCACCCTGAAATTTGCATTTGTTGCTGAGAGCTAGACGAGGCCAGCTGTTGCGTGGAACTCATGTTTTAATATCTTTCTGCGAGCTGTTTCGGCCAGACTCTGGTTGTGGTGTGAGCTAAAGTTTGTGGCCGCCCTGAAAATGTGCATTTGCTGTTGAGTGCTTGTCGAGGCTAGCTGCCGTTGTGAACCGCAAGTTATAATTTCCATCTGTAAGCTGTTGCTCGATGCTTTTTGATGTTTATTTTGGGCTGCGTTCTTTTTGATGGCAGCTTCTGTTCTAATGTAACAGATCATTAACTAATAGCTCGTAACACTTCTTTGGTTTTGTTTTCTTTGTTATTGTGCTTTTGGTCTTTATTGCACGTATCTGGGGAGTGTTTGTTGAACCTGTGCAGTATCTGCGTTTCCTGTTCTGGCTCCTCTTTCATTTTTTGTTTCATGTCGAGATTTTGACCAACATTTTGGTGTTGCTGAGAGTAACTCATTGTGTCATCCAGCTTGATAGTCTTCTTCATCTGCCCCTATTTGAGGTAACATCTTTTATTTATTTTAAAAATCTAATTTTTTTTTGTTAGTTAGATTTATTTCTCCCAATATTCTCTTTTTTTCTCCGTGGTGTTATTAACTGCACTGTCCTGAAACCTAGTGGTAACTGTGATTGTTCAGTTTTATTTCAGTGTGCTGCGTTCCTGCCACAAGTACATCAATATTATGCAGCAAGTTCCCTCTGGAAGGTGAGTCATGGATCAGAGACTGTCAGTTTGCAACTTATCATCCATTCCCCTCATCCCCAGTCCTAAAATGCTATTTTAAATCTTATCTTTTTGTAAAAAGTGTTATGTTAAAATTTTTAGAAAGATACGGTATATAAGGCAAAATTGGAAAAATTATTGAAAGCTAGCTAACAGATAGGTTGCAATGTGTGGAGGTGAGTAAGATAGAGGGTATTAAGTTAAAAGAGGGAAGATCAATCATGAAAAAAAAAATAGTATTCAGTTCCACAGAGGTCAAGTCTTTGGTCCTCACCCTTTTATAATTCAGACATATGCCTTTAAAAGAATTGTCGACAGAATGAAAGGAAAAGCGGGGGTGTATGTGGATGACACCAATGTAGTAATGGAAGGGGACTCAATAGAGGAAATTGGAAAAAGAGCAGAGGAATTTCTGTTAAACTTAAGAGTATATTCCGTGGGACCTCAATGCACAGAAAATTCTTAGGCAGAACTGTTGTTTAACAGAATCCTCGCAACGAAGAATCGTTATGTGTCGGATAAGTCGAGAAAATCGTTCACTACACCGAAACTCAGAAGGAAGAATGATCACTACTACGAAACTTATTCCTCAGAACAGTCATATCTCAGAAAGTTATTTGACAGAATCGTCACAGCCCAGAAAGTCGTAAGCGGGAACCGTTGCCACTAAGAAAAATACGACACAGAATGGTCGTTAAAAAGAAATTTATTGGAAGGAACTGACGTGGGTCAGAAAATCACTACTCAAAATTTTCATAACAAAAACTGATCACTGATTTGAACGTGCATTGCTCAGAAAAATCATTACACGGGAAAATCATTTGCCAGAACCCTCGTATCATCAAACGTTCGATACTCCGAAAACCATTTGTCATAAACCTCGTGCGCGAGAAAATTATTGCACAGGATCCTCGCCAAGCAGAAAAATATATAAAATATTATTCGTTTGGCGGAACCCTCATATCTCAGAGCGGTCGGCACACCGAAACTCGTCTGGCAGAATCCTCGTGTGCCAGAAAATTATTGCACAGACTCCTCGCAGCTCAGAAAAATGTGTAAAATAATATTCGCTTGGCGTAATCCTTATGTCTCAGAACGGTCGTTACACAGAAAATCGTTTGACAGAATCCTCGTGTGCCAGAAAATTGTTGTACAGAATCCTTGCCTCGTAGAAAAATATATAAAACATTATTTGTTTGGAGGAATCCTTATATCTCAGAGCGGTCGTTACACCGAAAATTGTTTGACAGAATCCTCGTGTGCGAGAATATTATTGCATAGAATGCTCGCTACTCAGAAAAATATGTAAAAAATTGTACGTTGAGCGGAACCCTTATATTTAGGAACGGTCGTTACACAGAAAGGTCACTACCAAAAAATATATTAGCCAGTATATTCATATCTCAGATTCCTTATTACACAAAACGGTCGTTACAAAGAACATTTGATTGCAAGAATGTTCATATCCTAAAATGCATATTTCACAGAAAATTATAATACAGAAAATTTATTTCGCAGATTACTAATGACTCGGAACCCTTATATCTCTGAACGGTCGTTACACAGAACAGCCATTACAAAAATAATATATATAATGTATATACATTTATTTGCCAGTATATTCATATCTCAGACTCCTTATTACACAGAACGGTCGTAACAAAGAACATTTAAATGCTCGAATGTTCGTATCCCAAAACAATTATTTCACGGAGAGATGCGGTTGCCGCAAACCGCTGGACAGGGCATAGCATGGTGATTGTGATTAAGCGGTACAGCCACCTTTGTCGAGACCCGGTACCCCGCCCTCGAGAGCCTACATGTATCTTCTAAACGACATGAACCAGCGTCATGCGGTTTTCGCCATTGTCCTTTGCGGAGGCGTCAAAGGAAAACAGAGGTACCACGACAACCGCTCTCGATACCCCGCACCCCGTCCTCGAGTGCCAACTTGTATCGGATGAACGGAGAGGCCCAGCGACATACGGTTTTCGACATTGCCTTTTGCGGGCCACGGCAAACGGTAACAAGGAAACCACACCCACCGCTCTCGAGACACCGCTCTCCGTCCTCGAGAGCCAACTGCTATGTGCTGAATGGTCAGGCGCACTGGCATGCGGTCTTCGACATTGTTTCTAGCGGCCGGCGGCAAAGGGGAACATGGGTACTACGACCACCGGTGTCGAGACCCCGCACCCCGTCCTCGAGAGACAACTTGTATCTCCTGAACGGAGAGGTTCAGCTACATGCGGTTTTCGACATTATTGTTTTGTGGCGGGCCACGGCAAAGAGAATCAAGGGTACTGGCTACTGATCTCGGGACACGGCATCCCATTCTCGAGAGCCTTTTGGTATCTGCTAAACGTCATGTCTCAGTGACATGCGATTTTCGCTATTGCCCCTTGCGGATGGCGGCAATGTTAAACAAGGGTACCACGAGTGCCGGTCGAGACCCTGAACCCGGTCCTCCAGATCCAACATGTATCCGCTGAACGGAGCAGCGAAATGCGTTTTTCGCCATTGCCCCTTACGGGGGCGGCTAAGGAATACAATGCAATGTCGCACCACGACCTCTGCTCTCGAGACTCAGCACTCCGCTCTCGAGATCCAACTCATGTCTTCTTAACGGAGAGACCCACCGACATGCGGTTTTCGACTTTGCTTCCCGGCCGTCAAAATACTGACACCAGCTAACGCCGCATCTAACGTTTTAACCCCGCGTGCCGACATGGCTGTCTTAGTATTAAAACCTTCGTTCTTGACCCGATGCTAACCCCGCGGCCCGCGGGATATTGTTAACACGCCGTGCTAGCGCGGTGCGTGAGAAGTCAGGGCAAGCGCTGTTCCCACCTGTTGTCAATCTGGTGCGAGATAAGTCAGGATAACCGCCGGTCTCCCACCGAGTGTCAATCTGGTGTTAGCCCTCAGCTGTAGCATCAGATGTCCTACGTGACAAGGCTACCTCACTCATCCTGAAGTCTTAGTGCGATGCAAAAATTTCTTCAATGAATTGCGCGTTAAATACGCCGTTCAACGGTACGGAACCTCATACCAATCCTTTATATAATCCTTACGCACAAAATTAAGCAGACGGACGCTTTGCACACCTTATTAGGCCTGTTGCTATTCCCCAAGCCGGTTCTTGGGAATTTTAAGTGCAAATATGGTGCTTCATAACGCTCTCAAACACATAACCAACGCGAATTACTCAAAAACAAAGGAGGGAATCCTTATTTCACGGAGCCCTACGCCGGCTATTTTGTCGCAGGTAAAGAGATAACACTTGTGCAGCTAAGAAACAAACAACGTATCCCTATTTCTATCGCTTGTGAGGGTAGCCTGTCATTGAAATCCGTCTTTCAAATGTTGCTCGTCATGTAAGAGATATTTTAGCACCATAGATTCGTGCTCCGGTCTCTTGGCAGCTATGACAATAGACATGCAAAACTGTGACCTTAGCCACTTGCTCGGTGCGATTTTATTGGCTGCACATAGGGGCCATCCACATATTACGTCATCACGAGGTAGCAGGGGGTTGTCGACGGCCGTGATGACGGTAGATGACGTGGGGGAGGAAAGGGGACATACGGTTTTCGACATTGCCTTTTGCGGGCCACGTTCAATGTTGACGTCATCAAAAACCAGCTAACTGGTAGCAACTACGGTTCGCGCGTCTTTCCGCGGTCCGCGCTCTCAGACCGAAGCAGAAGCATAGTATTATCACGCGTTTATGACAAATTTTGATCTCATTTAACCAGATTGAGCCGTTCACAAACGACGTCACGCTTTTTGGGCCACTTTTTTTAAACCCCCTCCCTTGTTACGGGGCTCTTGACGTTGCATTTCAATTTTTTCAGAATGCTTCTATTTCATGACACTGTAAGTGGAAGATGAACATTTGATGCCCAATTTTGGCGTCGCTTAATGCGATGCTCCAATGGAGCAATAGAATAACGTCGCCCTAATAAAGGGACGTATGTCCTGTTTGATAACCCCCTTCTCAACGTCGCTCTTTTAACATTAAGACGACAAAATTTATTTTCGTACCAATAGCCGAATATGAAATAAAACCGAATAAAAATAGAGGTATCTGGGAAAATATGCAGTCTTTCACCGTTTTCGCAAATATGACGTCATCAGTGGGGATGGAGGGGGGGAGTCTAGGCTCTGATGACGGTTGATGACGCAAGGGGGCAGGGGTCGAATATAGCCAAAATCGTGATGACGTAATATTATGTGGACGGCCCCATATCCCATACCTTACGGAAGGCTGGGACACAACCGCTGACATAGGCTTCCCCTACGTCGAGCGGCTAGCGGTCCATGGGTAGTGTTCACCAAGGACATCCTCAGGACCACTACGGAACCTGTTCGCCCTCGCTAAGCTCACTGTAAAAAAAAATTTGTCACTTGACAAGAAAACCTGTGACGACATTATTGTTGAATAGGACTGACAATGTAATGTTGTCAACATGACAAATAGTATCGTCAAAACCACAAAAAAACACCCGACAAGTTTTCTCGTCATAGCTGAAGACACAATCGTCAGGTCTATAAGCCGTCAAACGACAAAAACGCATGACAAATTTTATCGTCATTTGACAATAGGATCGTCATTCAAGTTGATACAAAAGCAAACACTCAAACAAGTGGTCGTAGTAAAAGGACTGTCATAGATAAAAGTTGAGTCAATTTCAATGTCTCACATTAAAAGACCAACGGTGTATCATTATTGGTTTAGTGACTTTCATGGGTTTCATGGTTGTCATGGGTACCCCATCTTTTAGACGGGATTTGATCACTTCACGACACAATCATCCTTAAATTATTTTGTCAAGTCAGGTCAACGACACAATTGTCAAGTGACTTTGACGATTGCATTGGAGGAAAAATTAGGCATTGTTGTATCGTCAACTTGACGACAAAATTTTTTACAGTGCTGTGGCATGTGTCACAGCTCCTGCCGCTGCCCGGAGCCGCCTTCGACAAGATCCTGGGGGGAATGGGGATGTTCTTATGTCGAGGCGACAACTTCCGGACGCAGATCGAGGTGTCGTGCTCGCTCACCCAGAGCGAACGGCGACCTCGGACTCCCCGATGTGGCCAAGAAGTGCACCGCTCGTTGTGCAGGACGATTTGCAAGGAATCTTGACCGGCGACTCCGAGAGCCTCTAGGCGGAGTGGCTGCTGACTGCTGACCATGCTCGTGGCCTTTCCGCTGGGCAGGCCGCCGAGCAAGCTGTGGCCGGGCACGGCGCACTTAAAGGTGTCGCACGAGACCAGGACGACGGCCGCCGTACAGAAAATAAGGCCATAAACATTTAGTGTATAATCATACCTGTACGATGCCTTGTGCAGTGCCGCAAACCGCACTCGTCTATGTCACTTAGTTCTCGAGTTTTAGCGGTCGTTTCATGTGGCCCTCGAGGACGGCGTCCCTGGTCTCGAGACCGGTGGCTGTACTCGTACACCCCCCCCCCCCCCTCTCTATGCTTTCCGCAGTGCCGCAAAACGCATATCTTGGTTCCCGAGATACAGTGGTTTTTCCACGTGGCTCTCGAGGACGGAGTGCAAGGTCTCGAGAGCGGTAGGCGTGGTGTGGTGGCCTTGTTTCCCTTTGCCGCGGCGCTCAAAGGCCAATGCCGAAAACCGCAGGTCGCTAGGCCGTACCGTTCATAGGATGGAAATTTGCTCTCGAGGACGGGGTGTGTGGTCTCGAGCCCGGTGTCATTGTCAATCGATCGCAGTACCCCACCGCTACGATGGCCAGCGCCGCAAACCGCAACACTCCAAGTGGCTTCGTTCTCCAGATTTTCCCAAAAATTTGCTCCCTATGGCCGCCATTTTGGAAAATTTTAATAGGGGCCACCGGTTGGCCGTGAGAGTGGAAAGTAGAGAGCTGCCCCTCCGCAGTCCGTCTTTTAAATCAAGTTTTTTTAAATTTACAACAATTGTAAAAATTATCTAAGAAACTACTTAAGATACCGTACCCCAAATGTGAGGTTGACTCCGGTATGCTAGTAGTAAGATCTGGTCTCAATTTCAGACTTCTACGACTTACGGTTTTCGAGAAATCGGGGGGACAGACACACAGACAGAGACAAATAAACTTCTGACGCAGTCGGTCCAGGGCTTCGCTATCGCTCAGCCAAAAATATTCGTACGGCGGAACCCTTGTATTTCAGAACGGTCGTTTCACAGAACGATTGCTACACAGAACATTTGTTTACGAGAACATTCATATCTCAGAACCCTTATGACAGAGAACGGTCGGTACAATGTACATTTATAACATAAAAAATTCACATCCGATATTTGTTGTTTTATAGAAAATTATAAGGCGGAATATTTTCCCGGCAGAATCCTTATAGCTGAAAACCGTCACTGCACAGAACAGTCGCTGCAAGCAATATTATTTGCGGGAGTATTTATATCGGAGACTGCTTGCTGCTCAGAACGTTCATTACGCAGAACATTTATTTGACAGAACCCTTATATATGAGAACGGTCGTAACACAGAAAATCAAATAACCAAATCCTTGAATGCCAGAAAATTGTTGCACAAAACCCTCGCAACTCAGAAAATATTATAAAAAATATTCGTGCGGCGGAACCCTTGTATCTCAGAACGGCCGTTACACAGAAAATTATTTGACAGAATCCTCGTGTGCCAGAAAATTATTGCACAGAACTCTCGCATCTCCAGAAAAATATTGCACAGAATATTTATTCCGCGGAAACGTCGTGTCACAGAACGGTCAATACAATGAAAATCGTATGAGAAAATCCTCGTTTACCTGAACATTGGTTGCACAGAATCCTTAGTACCCAGAAAATTATTTAACAGAATATTCGTTTGGCGGAACCTTTATAAGCCAGAACGGTTGTTACACAAAAAGTTGCTTGACAAAATATTAGCCTGCCAGAAAATTATTGCACAGAATCCTGGCAACTCAGAAAATTATTTAAAAAACATTCGTTTGGGGGAATCACTATATCTCAGAACAGTTGTGTCATTGAACGGTCATCACACAGAAAACTTATTGAGCACACCCCTTACAACTTAGAACGGTTGTTACACAGAATTCCTCGCTACACATGCATTCCTCGCTACTCAGAAAATCATTGCACAGAACAGTTGCAAGTCAGAAAATCATTTGACAGAACCGTCGCTGGACAGAAAATCATTTGGAAGAATCGTTATAACACAGAAAATTATTTGACAGAACAGTCGGCACGTCAAATTTCATAACAAAGATCTGTCATAACAGAGAAAATCATTTCACAGAACGGTCGTAGCTCAGACAATTCTGAGTTATGACGGTTCTGTCTTATAAATTTCTGAGTACTGACAGCACTTTGTATATTCCTTCTCTAAACTTACATCTTAATTGGGATACATAAGGGTGAGGCGAAGTTAAATATTAGTAATGTAGTCTTAAAAAGGGTGGAAGGTACAAATTTTATTGGAATTACAAAACATGACAATTTAAAATGGAATAATGATGTAGAACAGCTAGTAGAAAAAATTTAACGAGGGAATTTTTGCACTTTCGCAGGTCACTTAATGTCTTGATTTAAGGTATGCTCTTAATCACACTTTTCCGTTTATTCAGCAAATGGAATTGAACTTCAGGGAAATGAAGAATTGGGTAAAGAAAATGTTAACACCATCTATGTAATGCAAAAAGCATCTATCAGATTAATTAAGTATAGAAACTATAAAAGAAAAACGTGTAGAGGGATTCTTAAGGAATTAGGAGTTTCACTCAAAATTTTGTATACATACAAAGTGTCAGTGATGGCGAAGAAACTTCAGATGAATTTAGATCAAGCTTACTGGAGTGGAAGGGAGGAACAACCTCAAGAGAATGATGGGTAATTTAAATTCATCACTAGTTTATATGTAATAGGTCGTTAATAAATAGCCACAGTAGTTAAAGGGGAAGGAAGCCGAGACCTTCAAAAAAGATTTGAAAAAAATGGTCGGAAAAGATTTCTACGACATGGGGGAGTACTGTGGAAGTGTGATGTCAGAAAAGATTGGTTTTGTTTCTTTTGTTTTCTCTGAACTGACCTTGGACTAATTTTGTACACATTGTTTTTTCGACCGAATAAATAAACTCAACTGAACTATCTTTTTGAAGATCAACTGCATCATATTGTTTTAAAAAAGTGCATGATTGCAAACACTTGCGAAGTACCATCCCCATGCTTGCGTTAGAATGAAGCTAGCCTTGATACCATCATGCGTGTCGAGTAAATTTATTCATGCTGTTTGTTTGACTCTTTGCTGCATTTGGAAACACTCTTGTTATTTCAAAGAACATCTGCTTTCCCCATTTATCATTATTCGAAATGAATCCACTCTTATTGCTTTAAGCTGAAATGTTTACCATGTCCTGATTACCAGACTCGCCAGCAATATTTTTGATAACGCTGTTAAAGAACTGAAATCTCTGAGGAGTTTCAGTTTTCACAATCTGAATCTTTATCACTCAATTCCGTTTTGGATACTCTTCTGCTTTTGTGTTCTTTTATTGTATCACTTTATAGCTACCTGTGAGATGAGAAGAACCCTAAACTGAGAACATATAGCTTCTTTATTATTATTATTATTATTATTATTATTATTATTATTATTTATTGGGCTTTTACACTTAAAGAGTAAACATTGTCACTGTAAATACATCTTAAAATTTAAATTCTTTAACACTACTTCACATTCAATCAGAAACTTCTTTAATACAACGTTGAGGGGTTTGCTATCTTCAATCGCTTTGATATAAGGGGGAAGTTTATTGAAAAAGTTAGAGCCAGAGTTGAGCGGGTCATAAACGCCCCAGGCGCGCCAGCGTGAGACAAAAAACGCTATAGGCGTATGGCACAAACTGCTGCTGCATATAAAAAAAAAACAACAAATTAGCCGAATTGGGAGTTTGCAACCCTTTTCTAAAATTTTCTAACACTCCAGGACTGCAGCTCGGCCTTGTCGGTGGGGCGACGCGGGCGCACTCTGGATGGCCGCGACAAGCTCACGGAGCGGGTGCACACCGGGCACTGACACCCCGAAAATAATCCTAGCATGAACAACGATGACGCCAGCAAGGTGCACACTTCTCCGTGTTGAGCCGGAGCCCCGCCAGTCAGGACCTGCAGAATGTCCCGGCGAATGTCGTATAGTGTATGTAATAGCACGTGGACGATTAATCCTGGGCGGTATATTATGTGCAATCCTGCACGTACTCAGGAAACTCCAATGCGTATTTGCCAGTATGCACCCGCGTTTGTGTACTTGCCAAGTACACAGCCTCAAGCGTGCTCAGTTGAGTATGCAAGAATGTTTCCACAATGAGCGTGTACCCAGAAGCATGCAGCTGTGGGCACTTGACCCCATATGGTTGTGGAGGCGTAAGTACACGGACGCGGGAGCATGCTTCTGAGGACACGTCAGTGAGTGCACACCTGGGTGAGCACAGGTGCGCCCAGGGGTGTGTTCCCTCTGGATACACTTAGGACACACTGGAATTTCCCGACTAAACTAGAACACGCACCACTTTCCCACATAATACGTGGTCGGAGAAGGTGCACTGTCTGGTCAATAATTTACCCGGACCGCCCGTACTTGGCCAACTACAGAGGCTCCGTACCCGTTAACATGAGATCCTTATGGGCACCACGGAGAGCATGTACGTAAAGAGTTCTGTACCTCTCTCCGTACCCCAATCGCCGTACATTCTCTGTAGTAAATTACATAAATTTTTGTACAGTGTAGTTGGCGGGTTTGCCTACTGCCACCGGCGTGGCCGTATCACTAGTAACCATCTCCTCCTCCTCCTCTAGAAATTTCCATTTAGATGAACTTTTCTTGCAGAAAAAAAGCTTAGACGAAAAAGGTTTAGACAAGAAAACCATAGACGAGAAAAGACTGATTAGGAGAAGTCTGCTGAGAACAATTAGATGAATAAAGTTTCAATGAACCGGGATCATCTCGCTCACTGAATCTGAACGATTCAGGACACTTCGAACCCTTTAGGTGTGCCTCAGAAGGCAGAGACTTAAAGACGTGTAACTATTGTGCTTATTTCTTTTATTTTCCACGAACTTAGGGTCGATTATGAAGCAGGGTAAGAGAAATAAAATTGTTTTATGTGTAACTGGTATGAGTTGTTGGTTTACTAAGACAAATGTAGTGCACTAAAAAATACAGCATCTGTCATTAACAAAAATACATAAGGCTGGCAAATGAGGGAGCTTAATCTCAAGACTGTCAATCCAGCATAAGAGGGCATCACCTCATTATTACATAAATAATTTCAAAAAAAAACAAAAAAACAGCAGGACGGTTCCATCTGTGCCATCACATCAAAAGCTGTCAAATTAAAAACAAAATAACACCCTTAAGGTGGATTCACGCTCGGCGACAATACCTGGAGCGACATCTGGGCGACAGGTAGCGACAGTTAGAGACATGTACAGTCGCCCAAAGTTCCCGGGTCGCTCTTCGTGTGCCGTGGGAACGATTCCTGCAGTTTTATTACCAGGCAAACGGCAGTTCCTTAGAAGCAACGCCCTTGAGACCCCTGTCGTTATCCTTTTCTTGTCCTTTCAGTTCGATACTTCTTCAAGAGGTTCTTTGAGTGGGACAAAGCCGCCCTGGCGTCGGGAGGGAAAAATTCAAATCTGCGAGTTCGCGACAGCTAGCGATAGTAAGTGCGATGCGACACCTCAGCGACCGTGACGTCACCATGTGTCGCAAGGTGTCGCTGGTAGTTTCCCATTGGCTGGACGCCGGTCCGAGGGTGTCGCGGAGTGTCGCCCAGGTGTCGCGCCCTCACTGCCGATTAGGTTATGTCCGCCCTGTCGGTCGCGAGCTGTCGCGAACTGTCTCAGATTTGAATTTCCTCCCCCTTCCCGCCAGTAGGTGACTGTCCAACTCGATGCTTCTCCCGGTGGCCTGCCGTGCTGAAGAGACAAAAGATGACGACAGGGATCGCAAGGGTGTCGATTCTCATGTGCTGCCATTTGGCTCCCCATAAAAGATCAGGAATCGCTCCCACGGCACACGAAGAAAGTCCCGAGAACTTTCTGCGACTGTACGTGTCGCTAACTGTCGCTACCTGTCGCCCAGCTGTCGCTCTCGAAATTGTCGCCGAGCGTGAATCCACCTTTGAAGTCAGCGGGACAATGCCAAGTGTAGCATCATCACAAATGCCGTTCAATCAAAAACAAAATGCAAGCTAGAAAGGGAGCTTAACCTTAAGAGAGAATCTCACTTAAGGGGGCATCACCTTCAAACAAAATGGAACAGAAAAAAAAAAACAAAAAAACAAGCATAGTCCAATAATCAATCCAAATAACATATCACATCATGTCAGGAGAAGCAGACAAAGCCATTTACACCATAATTAGAAAAGCATCCAACTCTCTCTTAGTTGGTGGCGACAAGAGTATGCTACTGATAACTGAGTGCTAACAGTACAGTAAGAACTGCTTCCCAACAGTTTTAGGTTATGGCGTGTAGCACATGAGAAGTAATGCGATTAAGAAAGAATATATTTGCAAGGTTATGAAGTAGTCCAAATTGTGAATACTAATGCTGTTTCAACAAAAGACAGGACAGGCACAGGGGCACATAACCTCTGAACGTTGTTTGTAAACAACTGCATCTTTTACTTATGTAACCATAACACAGCGGTCCAGTAAGTGCCCGCGGATGCGAAATTGCTTTAAAAACGAAATGCGTAAACGAATGAAGACAGTCAATCGACCCCCACTTCATGATACATTTTATTTCGTTTCGTAAAAAATTACGTCATGGAGCGGGGGGACGTACGTGAACGCGAACTGCTTTGCGGCCGACGTACTACTTGTCACTTACCTGTCATCACACCACACCGCAGCCGCAGCAACAGGAAATCTCGCATTGAAGGTCCAAAATTCATGTCGAACCAGCAACCGACGACAAAATATGTCGCAGCAATGCCAAACCACCAGCCTGCCGAACGGCTGCCGTGACGTCACAGTTCCGTCAGTGTACCAACCGCACGGATTGAAATGTCCTATCTCTGCTAGTACTACGAATTATTTCTAACGCAATTAATCGAAAAAATGGCATTTTGTGGGCCGATTATTATAGAACCAATACTTAAAAGCGGAGCTAAAACGGTTGTGTGGTGTTTCTGGAAAGTCCGTGACTGACAGACAGAAAGACAGCCAGACAGAGTCACGACCAAAGTTGTCGCGGGGCCCGTTTTGAGAACGTCAGCTCGCTTCGCTCGCTAATCGAACGTAATCATAGCGCCGACCCCACCCCCCTACGTGATTACGTAATATGAGGACGACCCCCTACCGACGAACACGGTGAACTGGCTATCTGACCCACCACTAGAAGGGTGTCCGCGGCGTACTCATAGGTGAAGCGTGACCTGAGATAAGGACCGAATGATTGGCTATGGAGTGGTGAACCGGACCTGTCTAACTTAAACAAGCGGCACACATACTATGGAGAACAAGGAATGCGATCTGGCAACCGCAAATTAGTTGGGACGACGTACATGTCAGATGAGAGCGGTGAAGGAAACCCTTTGTTTACGGGAGCAAACATTTTGTTACCAACAGCAGACTTCTTTGAATTTTTGTTAACAAGAAAGTGAAATTGTTGCGGTAGTCTAGAGCTGAATGTTTAACGAAATCACCGTATTTGTCCTCCACGTCCCTACAAGTTCTTTCCCACACTGAAAAGTGTGTCGTTAAAATAACAATCGCCTTCAGAGCGTCCAAATATCAGAAGGACAGCAGATTTTGTCCGAACACCGGCATTCTTTTGTTAGTCATCAAGGAACAGCAAAAGTTGTCTATGAAGCCGGAAAATGTTGTCGATTTTTGCTGCGAGGACTAATGTCGGACTTAAAAAAATTCTCGCTCGGAACGTGCATCATGGAGCAAGCAATGGGCACGGGCTAATTTTTCATTAAAAGAGCTTACAGTTATAAGCTGCTCTGGACAAAATGACGTAATCGTTTCGCCCCGTGCCAACCTTGCTCTATTCACATTATTTATGGAGGACGATCGCCGGGGCACGCCAGTGGTGTTCGCCCTTGCCTCTACATATATTATGCGGAGGGGGGAGAGGGGTTGTTTACTTTCGCGGACGGGTGGTCCGATTCAGCCGGGCAAATTAAGATCGCAAACGGATAAAAAGTCAAGAGTGGGTGGTGGCGGAATCGACCCGGCGAGACGCCGTCGGCGACGATTGGCGAGTCCATCGACGACCGCGACTCCGATGGCAGGGCCGTGCGAGTACGTCCTGACGTTCAAGCCCCTGTGGACAGGCCTCACCGTATTCGGCGCGTGGCCGCTCCGGGTAACAAAAGGAGGTGAGTCCGAGGGGGGAACCACTGAGTCCAGCGGTTAAACGTGATCACCGATGATTACCAGGCGGTTTGATAAAAATCATTGGTATTTAAACCAATTTTAAGTCTTAATTGGCCTTTTTTGCGATCTAATGCACATGTGGTCTAGCGGGAAACCAGGAACAACCAAACACATCGGAAAACGCCTGTCATGATGTGATTACTTGTGATTACCCCGCAAGCTGTACACGCGGTTACCGAAGTTGTTCCCCCTCGGCTGAGTCGCTGCACTCCGAAATGTCACCGTGTCGTGTCGACCGTTGCTAACGCATTTAGTGTCGGCGCAAGCAAGAAAGTCACACCGGTCAAGTGGGCAAGAAAATCACAATTTTGCATGTCGTCTTGGCTGCCGAAGGAGCAACGCGAACATTTATAGTGCTGCAATATCTCTTACACCACAAACAACATTTAAACGGTGTTAAGTGGCAGGCTGCACTCGCCAGCGTTAAAAGTACGCTGCTTGTTTCTTGGCTGCACAAGTGTTATCATTTTACCTTCGGCAGAACGGCCGGCATGGGTGCGGTTTTCTTCTTGGCTGCATTGCCTGCCCCCCATATTAAAGGGATTCCCTCCGGTGTTTTTGAGTGATTCGCGTTGGCGATGTGTGGCTTTATGATGCACCATATTTGCATTTAAAATCCCCAAGAAACAGGATGTGGAAACATGCCTCAAAAGGTGAAAAGACAATGTCACAGAAGCCTCATTTTATTGGCTGCACCTACTCTGTGTAGGTTGGTCAAATTTGTCGGTCCTCTTGAGGGTCTCCAATCGATCTTTTCTTTTTTCACAGATCAATAGTTTCAAACTCGTTGATTATAATGTGCGTATGTGTGTATGTCCTTCATAGCCCGTCTAGTTTTTGCTCTAGAAGCGTCCAAACATCCGGATTTCCCACTTGCCGTGTTGAGCCAGTCAATCTCGAGAGAACGAAACGTTCCATAAACATAGTACTGTACTTGGACTATGTTTTGAAATAGTTTTCGTGTCAGTGCGATTTCCAGAAAAGCTCCTGGAATCAGTTGAAAGTTGGCCGAAATCAGAGATACAGTGGAAGACAGCTAAAGACCAAGTCGAAATTATATTCAAAGCACAGCCTCATACTTCCACTACAATATGAGAACAATACCATATTTGTAGGTCAACTGCAATTTATATTTGACTGGCTCAAGTGCGGGACTTTTTCCAGGCATGAGTAGAGAGAGTCTACACCCGTATTGCTCACTGACTGACTGACTGACTCGCTCACTGACTGACTCACTGACATGCGATATCTCGGCAACCAATATTCCTAGACACTTGCGGTAAAATTCTTTGGGATCCTCACAAAAATAATTGGGAGGGCAGAAAAATTTTCTACCCCGCCAGAATTCGTCTTCATGCCCAAAAAACCTCATTTTTGTTTTCACATTTCAAAAATGGACCTTAACCAGAGGCGCGAGACGGCATTTCACATATAATCACACACATCTCGGGAACCCAGCCACCTAGACACTTGCGGTTTGCGGCACTGCCAAGGGCAAAGGAAGAGGGTCATGGACAAGTGCCACTGACACCCGTCTCGAGACCCCGGACACCGTCCTCGAGAGCTCATCTGCTAAAATGCGGAATATCTCGGCAGGCAATTGACCTAGACTCATGCGGTTTGCGGCAATGGCCTAAGGAGAAGGGTGCGGGTCGTCAGCGATTGTAAATGACACCGGTCTCGAAACCCCGCACACCCGGTCTCGAGACCCCGGGCCCCGCGCTCGAGAGCCGACCTGCTCAACGGAAGGGCATCTCGGGAAATAAGTCACATAGAGACTTCAGGTTTGCGGCACTGGCAAGGGCAAAGGCCGGCGGGTCATGAACAAGTGACACCGACACCGGTCTCGAGACCCTGCACCCCGTCCTCGAGCGCCAACTTCCATCTTCCGGCAAACGAAGAGGCCTAGCGACATGCGGTTTTCGGCATCTGACCTTTGCGGGAGGCCGACGAAAAGAAAGCGACATGCGGTTTTCGGCCACGACGACTACCGGTCTCGAGACCCTGCACCCCGTCCTCGAGCGCCAACTTCCATCTTTTGAACGAAGAGGCCCAGCGACATGCGGTTTTCGGCATTGACCTTTGCGGGAGGCGACGAAAAGAAACAAGGCCACGACGACTACCGGTCTCGAGACCCTGCACCCCGTCCTCGAGCGCCAACTTCCATCTTCCAAACGAAGAGGCCCAGCGACATGCGGTTTTCGGCATTGACCTTTGCGGGGGCGACGGTGGCAAAGTGAAACAAGGCCACGACGACTACCGGTCTCGAGACCCTGCACCCCGTCCTCGAGAGCCAACTTCCATCTTCTAACGAAGAGGCCCAGCGACATGCGGTTTTCGGCATTGACCTTTGCGGGAGGCGACGAAAAGAAACTTGGACTCCGGTCTACGACCTGGCCGAGGTCTCGAGACCTTTATTAAAAAAAGAGGCCGTTTTCGCATCGCCAAAATTTATTTAAAATTCCTTACGGAGTATCTCGATATCCGGGCCCAGCGACATGCGGTTTTCGGCATTAAAACATTTTTTCACAACTACACAGCACCCATATCCCGCCCCAGAGCCTTTCACCTTGTGTAAGGAAACGCCTGGCCCATCCCAAAGCTATAACCCATAAAAGATTATGACAGTGCATCCAAACGAACCTTCTGCCCCCTTCTCGGCTACTAAAGAGTAAGGCAGCAATGTGATGCGTTAAGAACCGTCCGTGGGAGTTGAACCCACCAAGCCTGCACCCTTAAGGAACGCAGGCCTTCGCCGGTGACAGTTAGCTCCAACACAACACATGCGTACCGCAAGGACTCTACAACGCCCGCCTTTTACCCTCAACACCTTAAGGGCAGAATTTACAACGACGCTTACTGCCCTACCCCGCCGTTACGTGAGGCCTTAAGTGAGGGCGCTATGCTCAGGAAAACGCATGCATTTACTTTCAAATCGTGCCTCAAATGTTCTGGCGACCTCACAGGGTGCCGTACAGACAAGCAAAGCCCTGCCCCCGCATGGCCGACAATGTTTTCCCTATGCTATTTCCTGAACAACGCCTAGCCGCGCGAAAACAAGCGACCCATCCCAGCGTTATCGCTAAAAACAATGTTCGGTGCGCCTACCTTGGCCTCGTTATCTGAAACAAGCGCCCGTCCTCCATCGTAGGTCCCGTAACCTTCCCCAACACGCCCACTATCCTTAAAACATTTTTTCACAACTACACAGCACCCACATCCCGCCCCAGAGCCTTTCACCTTGTGTAAGGAAACGCCTGGCCCATCCCAAAGCTATAACCCATAAAAGATTATGACAGTGCATCCAAACGAACCTTCTGCCCCCTTGTCGGCTACTAAAGAGTAAGGCAGCAATGTGATGCGTTAAGAACCGTCCGTGGGAGTTGAACCCACCAAGCCTGCACCCTTAAGGAACGCAGGCCTTCGCCGGTGACAGTTAGCTCCAACACAACACATGCGTACCGCGAGGACTCTACAACGCCCGCCTTTTACCCTCAACACTAATTTACAACGACGCTTACTGCCCTACCCCGCCGTTACGTGAGGCCTTCGCTATGCTCAGGAAAACGCATGCATTTACTTTCAAATCGTGCCTCAAATGTTCTGGCGACCTCACAGGGTGCCGTACAGACAAGCAAAGCCCTGCCCCCGCATGGCCGACAATGTTTTCCCTATGCTATTTCCTGAACAACGCCTAGCCGCGCGAAAACAAGCGACCCATCCCAGCGTTATCGCTAAAAACAATGTTCGGTGCGCCTACCTTGGCCTCGTTATCTGAAACAAGCGCCCGTCCTCCATCGTAGGTCCCGTAACCTTCCCCAACACGCCCACTATCCTTAAAACATTTTTTCACAACTACACAGCACCCACATCCCGCCCCAGAGCCTTTCACCTTGTGTAAGGAAACGCCTGGCCCATCCCAAAGCTATAACCCATAAAAGATTATGACAGTGCATCCAAACGAACCTTCTGCCCCCTTGTCGGCTACTAAAGAGTAAGGCAGCAATGTGATGCGTTAAGAACCGTCCGTGGGAGTTGAACCCACCAAGCCTGCACCCTTAAGGAACGCAGGCCTTCGCCGGTGACAGTTAGCTCCAACACAACACATGCGTACCGCGAGGACTCTACAACGCCCGCCTTTTACCCTCAACACTAATTTACAACGACGCTTACTGCCCTACCCCGCCGTTACGTGAGGCCTTCGCTATGCTCAGGAAAACGCATGCATTTACTTTCAAATCGTGCCTCAAATGTTCTGGCGACCTCACAGGGTGCCGTACAGACAAGCAAAGCCCTGCCCCCGCATGGCCGACAATGTTTTCCCTATGCTATTTCCTGAACAACGCCTAGCCGCGCGAAAACAAGCGACCCATCCCAGCGTTATCGCTAAAAACAATGTTCGGTGCGCCTACCTTGGCCTCGTTATCTGAAACAAGCGCCCGTCCTCCATCGTAGGTCCCGTAACCTTCCCCAACACGCCCACTATCCTTAAAACATTTTTTCACAACTACACAGCACCCACATCCCGCCCCAGAGCCTTTCACCTTGTGTAAGGAAACGCCTGGCCCATCCCAAAGCTATAACCCATAAAAGATTATGACAGTGCATCCAAACGAACCTTCTGCCCCCTTGTCGGCTACTAAAGAGTAAGGCAGCAATGTGATGCGTTAAGAACCGTCCGTGGGAGTTGAACCCACCAAGCCTGCACCCTTAAGGAACGCAGGCCTTCGCCGGTGACAGTTAGCTCCAACACAACACATGCGTACCGCGAGGACTCTACAACGCCCGCCTTTTACCCTCAACACTAATTTACAACGACGCTTACTGCCCTACCCCGCCGTTACGTGAGGCCTTCGCTATGCTCAGGAAAACGCATGCATTTACTTTCAAATCGTGCCTCAAATGTTCTGGCGACCTCACAGGGTGCCGTACAGACAAGCAAAGCCCTGCCCCCGCATGGCCGACAATGTTTTCCCTATGCTATTTCCTGAACAACGCCTAGCCGCGCGAAAACAAGCGACCCATCCCAGCGTTATCGCTAAAAACAATGTTCGGTGCGCCTACCTTGGCCTCGTTATCTGAAACAAGCGCCCGTCCTCCATCGTAGGTCCCGTAACCTTCCCCAACACGCCCACTATCCTTAAAACATTTTTTCACAACTACACAGCACCCACATCCCGCCCCAGAGCCTTTCACCTTGTGTAAGGAAACGCCTGGCCCATCCCAAAGCTATAACCCATAAAAGATTATGACAGTGCATCCAAACGAACCTTCTGCCCCCTTGTCGGCTACTAAAGAGTAAGGCAGCAATGTGATGCGTTAAGAACCGTCCGTGGGAGTTGAACCCACCAAGCCTGCACCCTTAAGGAACGCAGGCCTTCGCCGGTGACAGTTAGCTCCAACACAACACATGCGTACCGCGAGGACTCTACAACGCCCGCCTTTTACCCTCAACACTAATTTACAACGACGCTTACTGCCCTACCCCGCCGTTACGTGAGGCCTTCGCTATGCTCAGGAAAACGCATGCATTTACTTTCAAATCGTGCCTCAAATGTTCTGGCGACCTCACAGGGTGCCGTACAGACAAGCAAAGCCCTGCCCCCGCATGGCCGACAATGTTTTCCCTATGCTATTTCCTGAACAACGCCTAGCCGCGCGAAAACAAGCGACCCATCCCAGCGTTATCGCTAAAAACAATGTTCGGTGCGCCTACCTTGGCCTCGTTATCTGAAACAAGCGCCCGTCCTCCATCGTAGGTCCCGTAACCTTCCCCAACACGCCCACTATCCTTAAAACATTTTTTCACAACTACACAGCACCCACATCCCGCCCCAGAGCCTTTCACCTTGTGTAAGGAAACGCCTGGCCCATCCCAAAGCTATAACCCATAAAAGATTATGACAGTGCATCCAAACGAACCTTCTGCCCCCTTCCCGGCTACTAAAGAGTAAGGCAGCAATGTGATGCGTTAAGAACCGTCCGTGGGAGTTGAACCCACCAAGCCTGCACCCTTAAGGAACGCAGGCCTTCGCCGGTGACAGTTAGCTCCAACACAACACATGCGTACTGCAAGGACTCTACTACGCCCCATCCTCACCCTCAGCACGATATGCTGAACATTTTACCTTCGTCTCTAAAATACATAATATTACTTGCACTACAGTGCCAGGGTTAGGTTGACTCCGGCATGCTGTGAGGAGCGTGCGTACAGTCCACGTTTGAAACCTCTAAGACAAATGGTTTTAGAGAAAACGCGCGGACAGACAAAACAGTTGGGTTAGGGCTTCGCTATATTCAGGATAACACACGCATTTAATTACGAACCGTTTACGTGACAACGCACCTACTCACGAAACATTTACAACCTCGTTGGGTTAGGGCTTTCCTATGCTCTGACAAACACACGCAGTTACTCATAATACATTGTATTTTCACGTACATTACTCCATGTTTTCATTGATACAATTGTCCGACATCCATATACCCATTTGAATGCGCTACCTTAAGCATAACTTAAGTTGCGCATTAGTCGGCCTACATTCCTGTGACTAGAGGCCTAGGTTTTGGATTATTGGCAGGGCGATAGCGAAGCCTGTACCCAACTGGGCTAAAAGTGTTTTCGGTGTATCCGCGCGATTACTCCATGACGGTTTGAGGCAAAAAGCTCCCATTTCGACCACCTCTTTTCTGCAGCATACCGAAATCAACTTCACTTCAGGGGCACCGCACCTCATGCGGTTTCCAAGATAATTATTACAAGTGATGTGTAAAATAGAAATCAGCCGGTTGGGCGCGGTACGTATGTGCCGAGCATGCAAAGGCAGTCAAGTGACTACTCGTCAGGTCACAACCAAGGTGGGTGTACGGCAGGCGTGGCGAAACGGTGGTTTGCGATCAGCGAAGCCTGTTGCCCGACGACGCGCCTAATTATATCCAGGAGCTTTTTGAAGTCCGTAGGGCAGCCGGTGCCCGGCCACATATCCACGCATTCAGGGGCGGTTTACTGACTTTACGCCGAGCGGTATTGAAAACTGAAGGGTTATGTAGGCAGTCAGGTGACCACTCGTCGGGTCACAGCCAACGGCAGGCCAGGGTAGGTGTACGGCAGGCGTGGCGAAACGGTGGTTTGCCATCAGCGAAGCCTGTTGCGCGACGACGCGCCTAATAATATCCAGGAGCTTCTTATATTCCGTAGGGCAGCCGGTGCCCGTCCACATATCCACGCATGCAGGGGTGGTTTAGTGACTTAACCCTTTTGTTTTCAATGCCGCTCAGCGTTATGTAGGAGACATTCGGCCTATAGAGCACGAGCGTAGTTGCGATCATCCGGAAAGTTGGAAGGGCTTCGAAGTGACTGAGTGGTCCCGCTGGGTCCTACTCGTTAAGTCAAAGCCGCCGGAAGGCCAAGGTAGGTGTGGCGTGGCGGAACAGTGATTCGCGATCAGTGAAGCCTGTTACGCCACGCTTAATTAAATCCATGAGCTTTTTTGTATTACATTGCGCAGCCTGTGCCCGGGCACATGTCTGCGCCCGAGCCGTACGAAAGTACTCTGCGACACTGTCGCGGTCGCACACCTACCTTGGCCTGCTGTATAAAGCATCTCATTCTGAAATGCAGGCGGGGACCACGGTCATGCCTACAACTTTGTGCACAGCAAAGGTCCAAAATTGTACGTACATTATGTACAATTTTGGGCACACCCTGTGCACAATTTTGGCTACAGTTTTTTTAAAAATCATTAGCGCTTCCGGTGGCGGAGGCAGCGAGACGGGCCTAGGTACACGACATTAATGGTACCTATAAAAAAAACGCACGTCCGCCGCCGGCAGGCGAAGCTCGCCCGTCCCCTGTCGAAACGACGCTCCAGTGGAGCGCAGCGAAAATAGCACCGAGGTTTCACGGAGGGTCAGGCCAGCTTCTTCCTCCCACTATGCTTCCAGCACTTATACCTTCCTCACTTAGCACCGTAGTGGTGCAGGAATAAGTAAAAAGTTGCACGTACTCCTTCCGCAGGCGGGACGTTCGATCGTTTAGATCTAGCGTTCCCGGGATGTAGCGACCCCGCGGTTTGCCGAGCTGCACTCTGCGACGCGGTGCCTTAGAAAACACTAATACGTCGCCAACAGAACAACTGTTGTCTTTTTGTCGGAAGACCTCTCCGTCTCCTCCATTACCATCTCGGCGGCACTTCCATCCTCATAAGCTGTCAAAAAAGGTTTTAAGTGGTACTTTCTAAAGATACTTCCCGCAGGCGGGGCGTTTGATCGTTTCGATCTAGCGTCTTCGGGGTGTGGCGACCCCGCGGTTAGCCGAGCTGCACTGTGCGGCGTGGTGCTCCAGAAAACACTAATACGTCGTCAACGCACAACAACTGTTGTCTTTTAGTTGCTATGCCTCCTCCATTTCTATTTTAACGGCACTTGCACCGTCAGGAGCTGTCAGAAAAGGTAATAAGATCTGAACATACTTACTGAAAGTGTTCCCGCAGGCGGGGCGTTTGATCGTTTCGATCCAGCGTCTTCGGGGTGTGGCGACCCCGCGGTTAGCCGAGCTGCACTGTGCGGCGTGGTGCTTTACAACACACCAATACGTCGTGAACGGTCGACAACTGTTCCCTATCGTAATCCCGTGGTAGGCAACCCATACGGTGGTGCGAGCGGCTGACTGGAGTTGCGGAAACCGCTGCATCGCGTGTGCAGCATAACCTAAAGACATCTTTGTCAGCTGGCTCTTCCGTCACCAAGAGGGGCGCCCGTGCGCATCCCTGGCATGGGCAATCGGGTACAGGGGGTGGCAAGAGCCTCCTCTAGGGGTCAGCTGGGGTTTTGGAGTGTGTGACAGGCACTCCATTGCTCCAGCTATACTTCGGACTGGAAAGCGCTGACGGCGCGATAATGTTATTTCGCGAAACCACCGTCCCATTTGGGCTCAAAGTAGGGGTGGCGCAAAGGTCCGAAGTGAATAATTCTAAGAACACATATGGATATTTCAAATTTAAACTTAACTCAAACTTCCGAAACTCATCTCTCCGCAACTGGGAGCGCTGACCAGGTGCCCAGCTCCGCCTCTCCTGGGCCGCCGCCGAAAAAGGTTGGCCGCCCAAAAAAAATTCAAAGAGGAAGGCCTCCGGGTAAGGCGACTGCTGTTCAGCCGGCTGCCGATCCTGAAGTGGTCACTGCCCCTGAGACCCCTAGCAGTGCTCCTCCCGCTCCCGTCCTCGTGGCCTCGGCCAGTATTCACAACGCCGACCCTACATTTTGTTCGGAGTCTCAGGGAAAGGCCAGCGTCGCCATGTCGGCTATCGCCCTGGCAGGCGCTTTTCTCGGCCGGACCTTTGATGGGCAGACTCTTGACAGCACTGTCCATTCAGGAGACTTTGTGTATCAACAAATTGTCAATACAGACCGTACACTTACGTTCGAAGATTTGCCTCTGTCCATTAGGGTTCCTGACCCGATCACCACGGTGGAGGTGACGGAGTGCCGGGAGATTGCCGGGAACTTGTTTCCCAAGGCACCCCGGCAAATCTCTGACGCTATTCAGTCGCTGCGGCAAACACTTAATCACGTGTTCCGGACGTCACCGCCACGTAGTGGTTTCCTCTTCGGCTGCCCTCGTGGCACCGTGGCCTTTTGGGAATGTGAGGGCGGCTTCCTTGTCTACGATTCACATGGCGTCGGCGAGGACGGCAGACCTGATCCATTGTGTACAGAAAACAATGTCTGCCGTCTCTTCCGGTGCCAAACGGTAGATCTTCTGGCGGCATTTCTCTTGAAAGAACACATGCCACTAGATGAGGAGATACATCTGTACACGATTGTTCGCCTGCGTTTCCGCCTGCCTTTGGCAGAGGCAAGGAAACTGGCCACCGTGGCAGATGATACCCCGCTCAGCACGACCGACCAAGGTGCCCCGCAGTCAGCTGCCAAAAAGAGGGGTCGTCCTCCCAAGAAGCCACGGGGCAGGCCCAAGGGGTGGAAAGCTGCTGCTCAGCAGTCCACTTCTGAGGCCGGCCTGGCAATGGAGTCGGACCAGCCATCGGAAGGGAGTGGCCTCATGCGCGGTGCATTGCCTTCCCTCAACAGCTCCCTGCGTAGTCAAGAATTCGACTCTACAGTCGATTCTGTTTCTGCGCCACCTAGAAAGAGGGAAAGGGCTGGGTTAGGTAGGACAACATCGGATACTGAACGCACGGGGGACAAAAGTCCCGACGTACTTACACAGGATGTACCGACGACATCACCGCCATCGGAAGACGACACGCCACTGGCATTGCGTCTTCCTCTCGCCCGGCCGCTCCCTAATCCTCGCCGTCGGCGGAATGCCGTGCGGGACTATGCTAGGGCCCACAGGGAGGCGGTCCGGCGGTACTCTCAGGCGAACCCCGAGGTACACAGAGACGCCGTGCGCCGGTACTCGCAGGCGAACCCCGAGGTAAACAGGGACGCCGTGCGCCGGTACTCGCAGGCGAACCCCGAGGTAAACAGGGACGCCGTGCGCCGGTACTCGCAGGCGAACCCCGACGTCCACAGGGAAGCCGTGCGCCGGTACGACCAGGCGAACCCCGACGTCCACAGGGAAGCCGTGCGCCGGTACGACCAGGCGAACCCCGACGTCCACAGGGAAGCCGTGCGCCGGTACGACCAGGCGAACCCCGACGTCCACAGGGAAGCCGTGCGCCGGTACGACCAGGCGAACCCCGAGGTCAACAGGGCTGCCGTCCAACGGTACAGGGCTGCTCATCCGGACAGGGTAAAAATAAAGTATCTCTCCTCGGGCATGCGGCAGGCGGTCGCGGAGCACGGCCCCATGGGATTCTGGAGCGGCGACTTGCTCGACAAGGTCGAGCCTCACCGTCTCCAGAAGCCCAACCTGTACGGCGAGGATACTTACCGTTGCACCTGGTGCAATGCTCGCCTGTTCGAGGAAGAGCCTCACTCAGGGCTCTGGTGCTGTGGTAAAGGGGCCTACAATGTTCTTAACCTCCCTCCTCTAACGGACGCGGTATACACAGCACCAGCATTCCTCGATCGCGCCCGCGCCTACAATGACCTGTTTGCCTTCTGTGCCATGGGAGTTTCTGGCGGGTACAGGCATGAGCCCGGCCTCAGTTTCTTTAAAATTGAGGGCCGCATGTACCACAAAATCTATACCCTGAACTCCCGTGGCCAATCTTTCAACCCGAGGGGAGGGCCGCGGCAGTGGGTTAACCACTGTCGCCTTTACATTGACGACGGGGAAGAGCGGAGGCACCTGGCCGAGGGGAGGGGGCTCGAACCCGTCGTCATAGACAGGCTACGGTCTTTCCTGTTGGGCAGCAACCCCTTCATCGGACAATTCAGGCAACTGGCCGAGGAGCCTGCCGAAGGTGCTCGGCTAGAGTTCCAGCTCACAAGCCGGGCCAGGCACGGTCCCGTCCTGGGCGACAGGAACACGGGCACGGAGGTGCACGCTGTTCTTAATGTGGGCGACCAACTGCCAGGTGAGCCGCGGCATCTTACCGTGTGGAAGGCGGGCGACCATTCGCCGTCCCAAATTAGTGTCCTCAGCCCCCTCATGGAGCCCTTTCAGTATCCTCTGCTCTACCCGGAAGGGACCCTGGGCTGGCAGGTCGGCAGGTTGGATAACGCGGGTAAGAAATTGTCGTTGTACAATTACGCCCGCTGCCTCCTCCTCTCCGAGCCCCGCTTCTCCGAGCTTGGACGCCTTAGCCAAGCTTGGGAAGTGGAGATGTTCGCTCGGTATGAGGAGGAGAAGCTTCTCTACATCTCCAACTGCCAGAAGGAGGGCGGCGGCATGAGGGTGGGGCCTCAAGACGAGGTTGCGGACGCTGTCCGTAACCCGCCACAGCAGGTGAGGCGCGACGTCGCCAATGATATAGCGAGGGACGAGACCGTGCAGGGGGAAGGCGGGCCGGTGGCGGGCAAAATCTTTCTCCCCTCCTCTTTTACAGGTTCCCCGCGGTACATGAAGAAGAAATACATGGATGCGATGGGGCTCGTATCTCGCAAAGGTGGCCCGACGTACTTCCTCACCTTCACTGCCTCCGGGGCGTGGGACGAACTCAAAAGATCCACCCGGCGTGGCAACAAGTGCGACCCTGCGACTGTCTCCCGCATATTTCATATTAAGCTTAAGGAGCTTTTGCGGGACATTCGCAGTGGTGCGCTGTTCGGTCCCACCGCCTACATCCTCTATGTAATAGAGATGCAGATGCGAGGCTTACCCCACGCCCACATTGCCATCAGGGTGGAGGATGGGGGTCCCGTCCAGGGGAGGGATGTGGACGGTGTTGTCAGGGCCGACATTCCTGGGCCGGAGGAAGCCGGTGGGAGGCTCAGGGAGTTGGTCCTGAAGCACATGATCCACGGGCCATGCGAGGGCAGGTCCTGCTGGGACGCCAAAGAACGGCGTTGCAGTAAGTTCTACCCCAAGCCCGCGGGCACCTCGACTTACACGGATGAGAAGGGCTTTGTACACTACAAGCGTTCTCACTCCAACACCGCCAGGAAGGGCAACCGCCTGGTGCACGATGGCTGGGTGGTCCCCTGGAATGCCGCCCTGCTGCTGAAGTACGACGCGCACATCAATCTCGAGATCTCTTCCACGAGACGGGTCATCAAATATTTGTTCAAATACATGACCAAGGGCGGGTCCCACCAGAATATGCGTGTCGTTCCCCTCCATGAGCAGCAGGACGAGCCTGATGAGTACGCCAGGAGACGCATGATTGGAGCGAGCGACGCCTGCTGGCGCTTGCTGGATTTCCACCTCACGGTCTCTGAGCCGTCGGTCACCATGCTCCCGGTGCACCTGGAAGGCCAGCACAACGTGGTGTTCAGGCCTGGCGGGGAAGAGGACGCCATTGAATCCTCGTCGTCGCTCCTCCTTCTCTATCTAAACAGGCCTCCGAACCAGGTGTTCGACTCTCTGACGTACCAGGAGTTCCATGAACAATACATGATTCACACGAAACGGCCCAGGGACACCACCCCCGTGCCCGTGTTTGACCACCCTGATGGCAGACACTTCCTCACACCGCGGCAGCGAGGAGAGCGTGTCACCCGAATGTTCTGGGTGTCACCGAACCTTGGTGAGCAGTATTTCCTTCGGGTGCTGCTGGCCAACGTCCCCTGCCGCGGTTACGCCGACCTCTTATCAAAAGGCGGCGAGGAGTGTACCACATTCCAGGAGGCGGCGCGGGTACTCGGCTTCGTCAACAACGAGGAAGAGTATGCCGACGCCATCCGTGAGGCGGCCACCTTCATGACGGGTCCCAGGCTTCGAGAGTTCTTCGTCGTCCTGGTGAACGTCGGTGCGCCCGCGGCTATCCTCTGGGATCAATTCAGGGACCTGCTCTGTGAGGACCACCTGGACCGTCATCCTCTTGACCCAGAGAAGGCGCACAAGCTGGCTTTGATACACATCGATCGTAGTCTCCGACGTAATGGGTCCTGCAACAAAACACAGGGCCTCCCAGACGTTCGTGACGACACGACGGAACTGGGCCGGCAGTACCTCCATTACAGTGAGGGCGTCCAGGCCCAGTTCGTCCAGGAGTGGGAGCCGCAGCTCACGCACGAGCAGCGCCGTCTCCTGGACCACATTAAGGCCTTGTTAGACGAGCCTCCGACCGCTTCGGCGCGCCGCCCACGCACACTCTTTTTGGACGGTCCTGGTGGGTACGGGAAGACACAGGTTTTAAAAGTAATCGTGTCCCATGTTCGATCCAAAGGCAAGGTCGCTCTCTGCGTTGCCAGCTCCGGCATAGCCGCCCTCAACATGGAGGGTGGTACTACTGCCCACAATATGTTCCGGCTCCCCCTTGATCTGGGCAACGGGGTGGGCACTTGGAACATTCGAGCTGGCACGCAGAGAGCTCAGCTTATCAAAGCTGCCTCGCTGATCGTTTTCGACGAAGCCCCTATGGCCCACCGTCACCTGTTTGAGATGGTGGACAGGTCGTTGAGGGACTTGATGGGGAACAACCTGCCGTTCGGCGGCAAGATTTTCTTGTGCGCGGGCGATTTCCGTCAGATTGCGCCGGTGGTGGAGAAGGCGCAGACGCCACAGGAGATTGTTTCTGCATCACTCTGTTCCTCCGACCTTTGGCAGCACTTTGTGCCATTCCGCCTCACCGCGCCGCAGCGCACTCGCGGGGCCGATGCTTACTCCGCCTTCCTTCTCCAGGTTGGAAATGGCACGGCCCCCGAGGTGAGGTTCGGAGAAGGGCGTGAGGCAGAGTCCCTCGTGGCTCTGCCGGGCGTTCGGCACAGTCCAGATGTCGACCACCTTATCGCCGAAATATACCCTCCTGAAATAGTCAGTGACCCGGATGCTGCCGCGAAAAGGGCGATCCTGGCGTCTCTTAACATCAATGTTAAGGAAATCAACAAGGTTGTCCTGGACGCTGTTGACGGGCCACTCCATGAACTCGTCAGCAGCGATTCAGTTGACGGGGAGGCTGACGACGGCTTCCAAGTGGACTCGGGGCTCCTGCACGAGGCACGTGCCAACGGAGTCCCCGACCACGTGTTGCAGCTCAAGGTTGGCGCGGTCTGCCTCATCACCCGCAACCTGAATCTCGATCAGGGCCTTGTGAATGGGACCAAGGTCATTGTCGAGGCCATCACTCCTCGTCTTGTCAGAGTGCGCAAACCGGAGCAGTCTGAGACTTATGCAATTCCTCGCATATGCTTCAGACTGCCCATCATGTCCGGATCGCCTCTGACAATGACGAGGAGGCAGTTTCCGCTGCAGGTGGCCTACGCCATGTCCATACATAAAAGCCAAGGCCAGACCATAGAGAGGGTGGGCGTGGACCTGCGTACAGACTGTTTCGCACACGGACAGCTGTACGTGGCTCTCAGCAGGGTCCGCTCACCAGCCCACCTCAGCGTACTCGTCCAGCAGGACCGGGTCGTTGACGGTGTGGCTCACACGAAAAATGTCGTCTATAAAGACCTGCTGAACTGATTTCCAGGCACTGTACATAGGAATAAGTTTAATTAGATTTAAGATACCATTCATAGATTTAAGACACATCACATTTTAATTAGATTTCAGACAAATCATGTTTGAATTAGGTTTAGGACAAAATCATATTTTCATTAGATTTAAGACAGATTATATTTTAGTTACACAGATTATATTTTAGTTACACAGATTATATTTTTGTTACACAGATTATATTTTTGTTACACAGATTATATTTTTGTTACACAGATTATATTTTTGTTACACAGATTATATTCTTGTTACACACATTACATTTCAATTGGCCACACCTTGGCCGTCACATTTTCATCAGTAGTTAGGTTAAGTTTAACATATCATTTTGTTCTTTGATTTTTGCAACATTTTTGTTTGGTCAGGTACATAGCATACGAAAATGGTGGAATCAAAGAACAAAACCAAATCATCCTCATTATCATTCACCTATCCATCTCATTTTCCTTTTAATAACTGTAACAACGCTGTTACCCTGACCCAATTCGTGTAAATGTTGCATCGTTGTAAATCTCGGGCTGTTCTGCCGGGCGTACCTGTGCTCGGACTGTGAACTCCTTGATTTGCAACAATGCAACATTTACACTCGCGTGATACGTAATCACGCCCCGCGCCGGCTGCGACGGGTTGTGGGGTCAGGGTTTCTGGCTCCTTATGCGCGCACACACTGGGCATAGGGAATGTTTACTCTAGTGCAATGATCGGTGTGGCTCACTGCCACAGGGGTCATGACACGTAGGGGTATGCATTTCCTCTGCGCGGTGCGTGCGCGAGCTGTAATTTCCTTGGATCAGACGCCGTAATTCAGCAGGTAGTTTTGGGCGAATGATGGACCTGGGAAAGTGCAGTTCAGCGTATAGGAAGTCAGAACAGCGGGCGGGGCAGCCGGCGGGTGGGGGCTTGTATCCGATACCTGACCGTTGGATGCAAGGCCCCCACACCCTTTTTGACTTTTTTTTTACTTTTTTTTTACAAAATTTTCAAAATTAATCATTCATTAATCACTCACCTCATCTCATCGGCGCAATACGCTCTGCGACGTCCTCGTCGTTTGCGCTGGTAACGGTCAAGGTAATGGCTATGAAACAATTTGCGCCGTAAATGTGCTATTCAAAATTAATGAAAAAAAAATGTACATACCTACATGCAAGCATTGCCATTACCTTGGCCGGCTAACAGCAGAGCACACCGTCTGAAGCGCTGCTTCGATTTGCGATCTGTAAAAAAAAAAATCAAATATGAACACGATAAAAAATTAACTAATGCCACATGCGGTTTTCAGCATTCACGTTTGCTAGAGAGACGACAAAAAGAAACAAGGCTACTACGACCACCGGTCTCGAGACCTTGCACCCCATCCTCGAGCGCCGGTTGAAAAGAACATGACCACGGAAAAAGAAGCGCCCGCAGGGCGCCAAAAAATGGTGGGCCTCGAGGCAGCGAGAGGTCCCCTCACGACGCACGAGAGGGCCGAAGGCCCTCTAAACGAGCTTTCGAATGCGCACATCTCGGGAACCCAGCCACCTAGAGACTTGCGGTTTGCGGCGCTGCCAAGGGCAAAGGGTAAGGGTCATGATAAGTGCACATCACACCGTCCTTGAGACCCTGCACCCCGTCCTCGAGCGCCGGTTGAAAAGGACATGACCAGGAAAAAGAAGCGCCCGCAGGGCGCCAAAAAATGGTGGGCCCGAAGGGCCCACGTGGCGTGAGGGGACCTCGAGCGCAGCGAGAGGTCCCCTCACGCCACTCAAGAGGGCCGAAGGCCCTCTAAACGAGCTTTCGAATGCGCGCGGAGCGCGCATGAGAAAGCGAGTCTATAAACTCTACACCCGTATTGCTCACTGACTGACTGACTGACTCACTCACTGACATGCGATATCTCGGCAACCAATATTCCTAGACACTTGCGGTAAAATTCTTTGGGATCCTCACAAAAATAATTGGGAGGGCAGAAAAATTTTCTACCCCGCCAGAATTCGTCTTCATGCCCAAAAAACCTCATTTTTGTTTTCACATTTCAAAAATGGACCTTAACCAGAGGCGCGAGACGGCATTTCACATATAATCACACACATCTCGGGAACCCAGCCACCTAGACACTTGCGGTTTGCGGCACTGCCAAGGGCAAAGGAAGAGGGTCATGGACAAGTGCCACTGACACCCGTCTCGAGACCCCGGACACCGTCCTCGAGAGCTCACTGCTCTACTAAAATGGCGGAATATCTCGGCAGGCAATTGACCTAGACTCATGCGGTTTGCGGCAATGGCCTAAGGAGAAGGGTGCGGGTCGTCAGCGATTGTAAATGACACCGGTCTCGAGACCCCGCACACCCGGTCTCGAGACCCCGGGCCCCGCGCTCGAGAGCCGACCTGCTCAACGGAAGGGCATCTCGGGAAATAAGTCACATAGAGACTTCAGGTTTGCGGCACTGGCAAGGGCAAAGGTAGCGGGTCATGAACAAGTGACACCGACACCGGTCTCGAGACCCTGCACCCCGTCCTCGAGAGCTCATCTACTTAAATGCGGAATATCTCGGCAACCAAGCGACCTAGGGACTTGCGGTTTGCGGCATTGGCCGGGGTCAAGGGTGCCGGGTTTGAGCAGGTGCCAATGACACCGCTCTCGAGACCTTGGACACCGTCCTCGAGCGCCAACATGTATTTTGCGAACCAATGGTCCTAGCGACATGCGGTTTTCGGCATTGCACTTTGCGGAGGCCGGCAATGTAAATCATGGGCACTACGCCCACCGCTCTCGAGACCCCGCACCCCGTCCTCGAGCGCCAACTTTTATCTTTTGAACGGAGAGGCCTAGCGACATTTGGTTTTCGGCGTTGCCCTTTGCGGAGGCCGGCAATGTTAATCATGGGCACTACGCCCACCGGTCTCGAGACCCTGCACCCCGTCCTCGAGCGCCAACTTCTATCTTCCAAACGAAGAGGCCCAGCGACATGCGGTTTTCGGCATACCCTTGGCGGGAGGCGACGAAAAGGAACAAGGCCACGACGACTACCGGTCTCGAGACCCTGCACCCCGTCCTCGAGCGTCAACATCGATCTTCCAAACGAAGAGGCCCAGCGACATGCGGTTTTCGGCATTGACCTTGGCGGGAGGCGACGAAAAGGAACAAGGCCACGACGACTACCGGTCTCGAGACCCCGCACCCCGTCCTCGAGCGCCGGTTGAAAAGGATATGACAAGGCACACGAGGCGCCCGCAGGGCGCCAAAAAATGGTGGGCCCGCAGGGCCCACGTGGCGTGAGGGGACCTCGAGCGCAGCGAGAGGTCCCCTCACGCCACTCAAGAGGGCCGAAGGCCCTCTAAACGAGCTTTCGAATGCGCGCGGAGCGCGCATGAGAAAGCGAGTCTAAAAACTCTACACCCGTATTGCTCACTGACTGACTGACTGACTCACTGACATGCGATATCTCGGCAACCAATATTCCTAGCGACATGCGGTAAAATTCTTTGGGATCCTCACAAAAATAATTGGGAGGGCAGAAAAATTTTCTACCCCGCCAGAATTCGTCTTCATGCCCAAAAAACCTCATTTTTGTTTTCACATTTCAAAAATGGACCTTAACCAGAGGCTCGAGACGGCATTTCACATCGAAGCACACACATCTCGGGAACCAAGCCACCTAGACACTTGCGGTTTGCGGCACTGCCAAGGGCAAAGGGTGCCGGGTCATGTCAACAAGTGCCACCCCGCACCGGTCTCGAGACCCTTGGACACCGTCCTCGAGAGCCAACTCAAATGCGGAATATCTCGGCAACCAATGGACCTAGACGACATGCGGTTTGCGGCATTGGCCTGGGAGGGGTGCGGGTCGGCGAAAAAAATGAACCGGTGAAACACCGACACCGGTCTCGAGACCCTGCACCCCGTCCTCGAGAGCCAACTGTAAACGGAAGGCATCGAAATAAGTCATGCGGTTTGCGGCATTGGCCTTTGCGGGGGGGTGGACGATGAACAAGTGCCACGACACCGGTCTCGAGACCCTGCACCCCGTCCTCGAGCGCCAACTTCTAAATCTTCTCGGGAACCAAGAGGCCTAGCGACATGCGGTTTTCGGCATTGACCTTGGCGGGAGGCGGGGGGAAAAGAAACAAGGCCACGACGACTACCGGTCTCGAGACCCCGCACCCCGTCCTCGAGCGCCAACTTCCATCTTTTGAACGAAGAGGCCTAGCGACATGCGGTTTTCGGCATTGCCCTTTGCGGAGGCCGGCAATGTAAAACATGGCCACTACGACTACCGGTCTCGAGACCCCGCACCCCGTCCTCGAGAGCCAGCGTTTAACTTTTGAACGGAGTGGCCTAGCGACATGGTCTTCATCGAAGCCCCAGGTTTTCTCAACAGACGGATTGTTCTGATCTCGACTTGCTTTTGGCTCGGCATGCCAGGTAGCTTTGATCCCACAGAACCGAGAACGTGTTCTCGAATCTTTTGAGAGCAAAAGCTCTCAATTTTTTACACTGTGCGTGCAGAACCCTACGAGTTCCTTCTCCGTGAATTCGTGACTAGTAAACCGATTGTCTCGTCTCGGCAAGCCCGCAAGGCACCAACCTCTTCTCCTTCTCTCCCATTTGTCTAACGACTGGATAAGACGGCGCTAGAACATTGCAGGTCCTGCTAGCCTTCCTCGTAGCCACCCCAAGTGGCCCCCGGAGAAGCTTGAACTGTCAGTCACGCGTGCGTGACGGGGCTGCCTACCCACTCGGCGACACCGCGCCCTCATGGCAGACTCTGTAGGCTTTTGGGAAGGTTTGCTGCCCAGAAGTTGGAAATAAAAACAAAACGCAATGGAATAAAAGGTACATTTTTATTAATACTTCTCAGTTGAAGTTGATAATATACAACAACGACAATATATAACAATACATTTAAGTTCAACTGAAAAGTGGAGAATTACAAAGAATGTTTTAAAGAAACAACACATTTGTTTTTGAGCACACGCCCCCACAATGGAATACAATACAAGAGACTGCTATGTGTGCTACACTAAAAAATTCCTATGTCTCTTCCACCTCAAAAACACAAAAATGTTTAAAATATGCTACCGTCTTCATTACTCTAACAATAAAAATTACACTTTTAGCATTCTTGATAATTATTGTAACTACCTTTCCAAATGATGGGAAAAGATCTCCCACTCTCCAAACCAAAACACTATTCACAGAGTATGTGGCCTCAAAAATTTCAACTCGTTTTGCTAAACAAACAACTGTATCAGGGTCGTTATTAAAAAAAACTCAGGAGCAGTACGATAGTTGTGCTTGCAACTCCCGTGTTAATTTTGCACTGTCTGTGGCATTTAAATTTCAGTTGGGTCTCTGAACGGTTGATGCGCCCTGACAATTTTGTTAAGCTTGTAGTGCCAACCGGGGCTTCTCGTGCTGTCCTTCAGTCAGTCAACAAGCAATGCCGAGCAGGAAGGCACAGATGACGTGCCGGGAGTCGCAGAGGACGCGCCCGGAGTCGCTGAGGACGCGCCCGGAGTCGCACGTTGATCCTACGACATAAAAATTCATTGTCAGGCGCAGTCGGTGTGGTGCAGAATGAGTCGGAGCGAGACACTGCGTGCTCGTGCGAGCGTCGAATGGGTAGAGGTACTTTCAATGAGGCTTCAGAACGGAACTAACATGGTAGTCGTACGCCTGAGCGCGTCGTGGCGTAACAGGCTTCGCCCATCGCGAATCACTGTTTCGCCACTCCACGCCTACCTTGGCCTGCCGGTGGCTGTCACCTGACGAGTACGACCCTGCGGGGCCAATTATTTAGTAGGCGCCCTGTAGGCGTCGCTCTTCCCGCACGGTCGTAACTACGCCGCAAATATCAAATATCCAACAACCCCCAACTTTCGTTTTCGAGCCGGACTCTGTCTTATACGTGGCGGCGTGACCCGTTGGGACACACACGGCACCTGACGGAACCGCGAGCAGGGAGGTGTTCGCGACCGCGCGTCTCTCTAGCACTCGCACAAACAATCGTCCCCTCTCCCTTCGCCCTAAGACCGATGTCCCATATTAACACCAAATCCGTTCTCCTCTGACACTGTTGTGCGAGTGAGTCAAACTGGCAGTCGCGACGAAACTGTACTCACCCTTATCAATTTCCGGAGCAGAATCCGCTCGCCCGGGTGTGTGGTAAGGATCGGCAGGTCGTCCTCCTCCAGCGCCAACAGGGCGGGGACCGTGAACCGCAGCTCTGTCGCATCAGCAGAGGGCATGGCTGTTCTCAGAATCCGTCCACCCAACACCCAACATAACCTACAATTCGAATCGCAACACGGAACCATCCGTGGTAACCCGATTTACTCACCGATGCACTTGCTGAGCAGGCCAGACAGCCCGTGCTGCTCAAGGAAAACTGCTAGACAGGCCGCCGCGTCTTCCGCAAATGACATCTTGACCAGAAACGCCGAAGCCAAACAAATTCGGACAGCAGCTGACCGGCGTGCAGCGCCGGCGTGATGAACCGAGCCGAGGCGTGCCGCTACGGCCGCGCCGCCGCACCAGCCGCACCGAACGAAGAGCGAGAGGGGGAGGGGAGGGAGGGGGGGGGGGGGGGGGGTGATGGGCGACCGGCGGCGGAGGCGACGGATGCAGCAGCCCCCTCCCCCTCTCCCGTTGGGGAGAGAGAGAGAGAGTTTTAGTTTTAGTTTTTGCATGTTTTATTGGGGGGATTTTGATTTTTACAATGAGGGCCGGGGGATGAGTAATTGTATTAAAATAATAATAAAGTAATAGAGTAATAAAAAGTAAATAAAATAAAAAGTAATAAAAAGTAATAGAGTAATAAAATAATATCTATTACCAGCCACAGAGAAGAAAAATATAAACCTCCTTACTGGAAGCTTGATCCAAACGTACTTAAATCAGAAGAATACAGGAAAATCATCAACAACATCACATCTCACTTTGAAGAAAAATCCCTAAATGTTAATCATAACATTATCAACATATGGGACAGTTTCAAAGTGGAAGTAAAAATCGCATCACAACGATTCATGAAGAGATTGAATGAAGAGGAGAAGGAAAAGCTATCAACACTCCAGGCACAAGTAAAATTTTTCATCTCCAAGTCTAACATGACAAGGAAAGAGGAGGAAACACTAATGTTGATTGAAAAAGAAATATGTGCCATTCACAAAGATAATGCAATGCATAAACTAAAAATCTTGCAAAGCGACTTTTGTAATGAAGCCAATGTCCAATCAAAATTTTTTCTAAACTTGGCAAGACAGGCCAAACAGTCCGCAGTTATATCAAACCTTGAAGTAGATGGTGTGACCACTAATGACAAGGAAAAAATCTTTGCCTTTATACAACAACACTACAGAACATCCTTCTCCAGTGAAGATTTGAATCCCATCAACCCTCAAAGTCCACTCTACGAAGACCAACCTATGCTGTCAGGAGAGGATCGAGAATTTTGTGACACTCCACTCACTGAAGATGATATAAAAGAGTCAATAAAAAAAAGCACAACTCAATCGTGCTCCTGGACTTGATGGCCTGCCCATTGAGTTTTACAAATACTTCTGGGACAGCATCAAAAACCTTCTCCTCAAAGTGGTTAATAATTTTTATTTTACTGGAATTCTTCCAACATCGATGAAAAACATTGTGATCTCTCCAATACCCAAGAAGGGAGACAGACTGAAAATTAAAAATTGGAGACAAGTGGCATTAATAAACACTGACTATAAAATCATATCAAGAGCATACACCAAGAAAATATCAACTGTCGTTTCATCCTTACTGGCTTCTGATCAAAGCTACTGTGTCCCAGGCCGCACCATCTATGACAACATCCATGTTTTAAGAAACATCATAAGACATTCCAACCTCAACAATTCAGAACTGGCAATCTTCTCTCTGGATCAAACTGAAGCTTTCAATAAAGTAGCACACCCATATATTCTTCATCTTCTCAAAACCAATGGCTTTGGCCCTAAATTGTGTCTAGCCATAAAATCTCTTCTAGAAGGATGCAAAGGTTTCATTAAAATGGGCTCCTCACTGCATGCACCTTTTCCCTTTCAAAAGGGTTTTCGACAAGGGGACCCCATTGCGGGCATCCTCTATATCATTTCAATAGAACCATTCTTAACAAGACCGAACAACACAATAAAAGGGTACCAAGCTCCACGATCCACTGTCAACATTAAATCCACCGCCTTTGCTGACGACATTGAGTTTTTTATAACACAAGAAGAGGACTACCTGAAAGTAAAAGAGGCTTCCACTATTTACAGCCAGCAATCAGGAGGACTACTCAATGAAGAAAAATCCTCCTTACTTCATTGTGGCATATGGAAAACAAGGCAAAATTGCCCCATCAAAACTCAACCAAAAAACCAAGGTGATAAATTTTTGGGAATATACATTGGCAATAATAAAGAATGGCAAGAGCAAAACTGGCAAAATCTCACGCTAAAAGTTAAAGCAACCCTCAACAGGTGGGCACAATATGTAAAACTAACATCCTATCAAGGAAGGAAGATAATTTGCAATCAACTTGTAGGGAGCACACTCATCCATGTGCTAAACGTTCTAAACCCTCCTGATACCTTCATCAAGGAAATTCAGAAGTCAATGATAAATTTTGTGTGGCAAGGCAAACACTGGCTACATCCTGATTATCTTTTTGTATCTCCTGAAAAAGGACGACAAGGACTCATGAATATTCAAGCAAAAATCAACACCCTCCGTCTAAGTCTTATCCAAAAAATTCAAGAAAACTTTAACAATTCCAGCAATTCTATATTGCTGCACCATTACAACCTTTCACTTAATCAAAACCTTCCTCCTCATCTCTTTTTCTCTCAGAAGAAGGACCACCACATTCTATCTCTATTAGATTTCTATCAAAGTCTGGCTAATGCTTGGCACAATCTCAATACCTCTCCTATCTTCTCCAAGATCTCAATTAAAACTCTTCGGCATTCACCATTCCAAGGGAGCAAAATAATCAAAGAAGAGAAACTAAAAATACTGTCAGAATGGAAAGATGTAGGATACAAAAACTTCGGAGACCTTATGGATACCAATGGAAGATGGATTACCCCTGACTTCAAAAATTTGCCAGTCACTTTAAGTAGAAGATTGTCATATAATTTCAATCAGATGAAAACCTACATAAATAAAATTAAGAGGGCTGACCAAGAAGAGGAAAATGAAGATATAGCATTCCAGCACAAGATTTCAATTTCAATCAAGTCAGAAAAATCCCAAAATATTTCCAACAAATAAAATACTGCTCTATAAATCAAGCCTTCAAGCTATTATTGTCAACCAGGGAGTAAAATTTTAACGAAACGAATCTAAACAAACCCGGAATGTGGATCGTTTCGATAAAATAAACCCGTATTGAAACGAAAGTGTTTCGTTTAGCGTCATAGAAACGAAAGTCAAGACAAGATGATTTCTGATTCAGTAATATCAAAACGAAATGCCGGCGTTTGCGTTTCGTTTCGATATATTGAAACAATACAATAGGTTTCGTTTGGACTACGCGAGATAGTATCGAAACTAGTAGTCGGGGGCGAACTCTGGGCATGTGACGTCACATGCTCTGGCGGCCCATAATGCAGTAGGTGCAGGGGAGGGTAAGGGAGAGAGAGAGAGGGGGGGGGGGGGAGGAGCGGCTCCGAAGTTCGGGTCCGCCTCGCCTGCCGTCCAGTGGAGCCGGCGCACTCCGCCGTCCGACGCTGTGCACGTGGTGTGGAAGTAGCGCGCCCGTTACCGAGCTCGTATGCCGCTGGTTCGATTCCCGCGACGCTTTGCATAATAATTTCAGATTTACTGACGGTTAGGTTAACACCGTGACGATGCGGGGGTGGGGGGGGGGGGGGTATCCGGAATACGCTAGGGGCCAGGAGGGGTGGTCAAGACAAGAGCGCCGGGAGCGGGCGCCCGGCTGCTAGTGGTCTCTCTCTCGCACTCACAGCTTCGTGCTTGTGCGGCCGACAGAGGAGGGTGTCGTCTGTCGCCCGCGCGAACACTAGTGCGCGCTCTTTCTAACGGCGGCTCGGGCATCGCCTGTGCGGTCCGCACGCGTCGTCTGCTCTGACACAGCAGCCGGAGAGATACGCAACACATTCGACACTGCGCTGCCTTTCGCTTCGTCCCCATCACGCCGTTTGAGTCGAAACTAAACTCCGTCTGTCCACGCGTCGGACCTTTTCAAAGCATAACGGAAATTATTGAAACTACGGATTATCGTGATCGTAAATGCGAAGAAAATTTCGTTTCGCTCGCCTAGAAACGAAATGCCTAACGTGACTTTCGTTTCGATACAGAAGGTCAAAACTTTCGATAATCGGACTTTCGTTCTGATCAGGTTTTAACGAAACGGTTTCGTTTCGTTAAAATTTCACTCCCTGTTGTCAACTCTGAAAAAGTAGACAAAACAAGATTCTCAAGGAAGGTCAACTGGGCATCTTTCTACTCCCCACCAAATGCCAAAACTGATTCACACATTTCATGGAGGCTATTACATGATATATTAGTGACTCCCAAAAAATTAAATCAATGGAGTGTCATCCCTTCAAGTAACTGCCCCTGGTGTCTAAAACAAGGTGATGCAACACACATGTTCTTCCCCTGCAAACTAACTTATCAACTGTGGAAATATGTGGCCGAGAAAATCCAAAAAATTAACCAGGCCACCACCCGCCTATCACTGGACCAAGTCCTGGTGGGGTTCCCCCCCACCACACCTCAAGCAAGACTTTCAAACTTTTTGCTCAATTTAACGAAAAGCACAATATACAAAACTTATACTAACTATATTAAAGAAGACAAACCAAGACCACCAAATTATCTACAGATCTTCCGAAACAGAGTTGCATATAAATTTGCCTCAGAAGAATACAGAGCAAAGATTTTAAAACAAGAAGATAAATTTGAAGGAACCTTCTTAATAAATGGGGCATTTTCATCCGACCATGAAAGCTAGAAGAAAGAAAAAGAAGAAGAAAAAACAAAAACATCGCCCTCTTTAATCTTCATTTTCTCTTAGCATCCATTTTTACCTTTCTTGTTACTTTTTCATTTTTTTTCTATTTTCCATCATTTTTTGTTTTGCACCTAATTTTTTTCCTTACTCTTCTAAACAAAACCAAAATGTCTCCCAGCTTTATTCTTAACTTAGACTCCTTAAATATAATCTAAATATAAGATGTAAAATTTTTTGGGTACTAGGCCCTACAATTCACTTCACAGCACACATCACAAAATTCAATATTAGGTCCAACAACAAAAACTGCATGTCTTTCTAAAAATTGTACTAATTGTACTAGCCTACTCAGGCCCCTACTAACCTAGCCTAACCAAGCGTAACCCACTCGCGTCACTGATCCGCGCCTCCACGACAGGCGCATGGCGCATACTGACTTTACCCAACCGACGGTTTTATAATTTTGGTCCACATGTGAAAATTATCTAAGAAACCGCTTGGGCTGCGGTGCCCCTGAGGGGAGGTTGACTCTGGTACGATGCAAGAAAGATATGGTCCAAATTTGAGCTTTCTACGTCTAACCGTTCTCGAGATATCGCGCGGACAAACAGACAGACAGACAAAACATTTTTGACCCAGTGGGTCCAGGGCTTCGCTATTGCTCAGCCAAAAAGGCTGATGTTAGATACGTTCGGAAGGCAGAACATGAGCGTGGTTGCGACCGTGCGGAGAGAGTGACGCCCGCAGGACGTCTTACTGACTTGCCCCGCAGGATCCTACTCAGGGGCAGCCGCCGGCAGGCCAAGGTAGGCGTGCGCCAGGCGTGGAGTGGCGGAACAGTAATTCGCGATGTGGATGGTTTTGTTGGAGGCCTCTGAAAGTATAGTGCGTTATGTTTGGGTTGAAATTTTTCCAAACATCAGTAAAATTATGCTGTGTGATTAGAAGCTAGAGTTTCTTTGGCTAACTCTGTCCTTTTTTCCTTGCAGTTTCTTCTGTCTTCCTGGTAGAGGGTGACATTCCAGTCTCCAGCTAATATTACAACAGAATCTTGATTAGTTTGACTGAGATAAAAATCAATTTGATTTATAACATCACAAGCAAGTTCATTTTGAAGGGGCATGTACACATTTACTGAATGATAGTGCAAGTAGTCTGGTGTTAGGTTTTGATGAGTAATGACCTTAATTTCTTCATTTAACTTTGAGTCAATTGCAATGGCCACTCCGGATTGCTGTTGAGTAGGAGGGTTTAGATAGTAATTGAGAGGTTTGGGATAAGACATGATATCATCATGGTTTAAGTTTGTTTCTTGAAGAAAAACTATTGCCACTTGGTTGGCTTTAGTGAACTGCTGTAGACTCAGTTGTTTATGCTGGCTAACAAGGCCTTTGGTGTTTAGTGATAAGAAAGAAATTATCACCAAGTACCTAGGGAGACAAACTGATAGAAGAAAAATGAATTTGAAGGCTTCAGAAAGACCATTTTTTTGATATATCAGTGACAGTGCACGGGGATGTAAGTGCATTTCTGGCCCGTTGTAGTCTTCTCTGCATATCGAAATCTTTAGTTATTAGTATTGCTTCAGAAAGTTTCTCAATTAGTTCAGGCAAGGCAATGGTATATTTTTTTGCAATACTCTTTGAGTTTTGTTTTCCTTTACACTCATTGACAAAGTATTTGAATTGCAGCCTCGTCATTTTTTGAGCATCAAAATTCATTTGATGAATGATGGAGTCAATGGTGGTCTTCTTCTTTTCTTGATTTTGTTGCTGTTGACCATTGTGAGTCATCAGTGTCAACTTCTGATGTTTCACTGACTTCCCCTTCTTGGCATTGTTTAGGCAACTTTTCTCGAGCGATTTGAGTATCAGGGGAATGGAGTCTTTTTTCAGACTTTGATTTACTGCTGTTAACACTGTCCACACTAGAGAAATCATGCCACTGCGAATTGAGATCTTGCACATCTATTGAGTCAGATGAAAAATTACTTTGTTGGTTTGCTTTTACATTTTCTTGATCCTGATGTTGATTGGAATCTCTTGGTTGTTCGAGATTTCTGAGAGTTTTGTTTGGATCGGCTGGTGTTTTATATGGAGTTGTGTTTACATTAGAATGTTGCTGGCTGTTGGTTTGAATGTTTTCTTGAGAGAGGGTGGGATTAGTGAAGTTTGGCATCATGTCACTGTTGTTGAGAAAGCCTCTTGAAGAAGAAAGTTGTTTGTTGTTGTTAGGGCTAGAATGAACAAAAAGTCCATGTCCAAGGGGTGGATGGAAAGTGTTGTAGTTTTCTTTTTGGTGTTCCTTTTTACATCTTTCTTCAGGATGTCCGGGGAGGTGGCAGAAGTTGCATATAACTTCATCTTTCTCAATATATATGGTACTCTTCACGTTGTCTACACTCACGGTCATTCTTGTTGGGAACCGCGGTGTTTGTGCTGTTGTTTCTGCCTGGTCAGGAATCATCATGTCCTTCTCCAAGTTTTTACATGCTTTAGGTCTTCATGTGCAGTGCTAACTCGGAGTCGGGTAGGGTTTGAGACAATTCTGCCATAAGGCCGAAGGATTTCCTTGACATTGTCGTCGCTTAGTTCAGGTGGGCAGTTGGAGATGACAATTTTCTTTGCTTCTGAGACGTATCTTCGTACTAGTATGAATTCTGTGCCAATTACAATGCCTCCTTCCTGAACCATTTGGTCAACGCATTTTGTGTCAGAAAGGTACAGACAAATCCGTCCTCCACTTAAGCGGCTACAGTAATGGATATTTCTTCCTTCAATTTTGTCAGCGACCGCCCGAAGGCACAAATCTTGATTAATTGCTTGCGTGTTGTCAAGGATTATAGCATTTTTTCTTGAGGGGTTGTAGGGGGATGGTAAGGTTGAGCTGTTGTTGTTGGTTTTTGTGGTTATGTTGATAACTGGTTCTCCACTTGTTGGCGAGCCGGTGGTGTGCATATCACTCATTGTGGGTTGGTTTGGTAAGCCGTTCTTCAGAATAGTTGAGTAGTTTGGGTTTGATCGATGATTTTGAGGATTTGTTGTGGCGTGCATTTTGGCGGGAAATCTTGAGACCCCTAGGGAATTCTAGAAGTGGGTTTCCCCCGCATTTTCGCTCTTGATCTTGTAGTCTTGAGTCACACACACAGTTTTAAGGATACAGATTGGTTCTCTTGAAGCTTTGGGGTGGATTTTGCACTAATTTCGGAGTGAGACCGATTTTTGAAAGCACTAACACAGAGCCGCGTCGTAGGGTCTTTCGAGAGAGAGAGAGAGAGAGGGCCGACTGGGACAGACTGGGGACAGACCGCCCCTATGGAGTAGGGCGACGCGTAATCTGATGGGAGCCGAGCAGCTTAGCGGTCAGGGGCGCCGTTGGGAAGCGAAAGTCGCCTCCGGATGGCGCGGGTTCGCGTCCCGGCAAACGTCGCTGCTTTTTGTGACTCATTGATGAACGGGTGACGTCGAAAACATCGGGCGACACCTAACGCAAGTGCAACGGGTTCAATCGGATATCAAAATGGTCTTGTTTTCACATGGATCAAAATGCTCTCAGCACGAGAACATTTCCTAAGAACACGAAGTCGAGTATTGCGCTAGGCTTGGTCCGAGAACCGACTTCTGAGGGTGCAGGGCGCTAAGAAAAAGGTGGGCCCGCAGGGCCCACGTGGCGCGAGGGGACCTCGAGCGCAGCGAGAGGTTTCGTCACGCCACACGGGACGGCCGAAGGCCCCCGAAACGAGCTTTCGAATGCGCGCGGAGCGCGCATGAGAAAGCAAGTATATATATAATCCCACTCAGAAGATAGACGTCCATAGATCTTCTTAATTACGTCAACAAACGTCAACAAAAATTAAAGATACACTCTTGTGAGCGTGGTGCCAAATCCTTCAGTCTACGAAAAATCAATGATAATCGACGAAAGTCGAAGTCAAAATTTGATGTCCATTAAGGTTTGTAGAGAGGTCAATTCTACGTCTACGAGAAGACATCTGATAGAGGTCTACGGGGTGTCTACGTCAAGCCCCCGCGTATTTTAAACAAAATTGCCCATTGAACGACTTCTTTGTGCAAAATAGACAAGAAAGTGACGTTTAATGAGAATTTGCAAGGTTCTCGCTACATAGATTTTGTTCCTTTTCCGAATACACTGCCCTCTGGACGTACCGAACGAAATATTGACTTCGCCCGCAAGGTGTCGCTGTTGCGGCGTGTTCAACGCTTTTTCGTACCCGCAGCTTACGGTATGCGTCTCTGTTCACGCGATCTTTCGGCACGAGTGTAGAACCATGTAAACAACGTAAGACCACAACTAATCGGCAAAACCTTTTCATCGGCGTTAAATAATGGAAAATATATGCGTTCCCACGACTCTTGGATATATAATCCGATCGCCTTATCTTGGACAACGAGTCCTGTGACGCATATATGATCTTCGTCGCAGTGCGGGACGTTGCATTGCTGTTCCATGTGCTGTCGTGTCCGTAATTTTTGGTACGTGAGTGAGCTATGCCTCAAGTCACCAATACACAACCGGCATTACCGCACTCGCACTTGTCAGATAAACTGTCGATCGATGGCCGTCACTTTGAGGGTATCCAATACCCCGCCGGACTGCGGCCAGCCTCCTGGCGACCCTCCCCCCGGGGGAGGGCCTCCCCCTATCCAGCCCACCCGCCCCCTCCCCAAACGTTTAATATTGGATGTCTAGAATACATAAACGTCAGATTGACGTCTACACGTCAATTCGCTGATGCCAAATAGACGTCAAATAGAGGTCAATCTTCCGTGTGGGGTACGCATGTACATTGGATTTGTTGCGCTTATATTAAGGGGTATCTGAAAAATAACAGTAAGATAACTTTTGTGAACTATCAGTATGGGGGGGGGGGGGTTGTGGCTTGAGATTGGAGACCCTTAAGCGCGTCACTGCCGTAATACGAGGCTTTGCACACCAATAAAAACATTGATACTCGTCGTTTAAGTGGGCACCTCTAGATTTGTTGAAGCCAAATCATTTCAAACAATTAAGGTTCCAGAATCTGTACAAGAAATGCGTATTAACGGTATTGTCCACTTAAAATTACTTTGCGTGCATATTCGGGCACGGTTTGGGTCTCTTCGGTTGGCATTTCGATGAGTCGTGGTGTCACAAGCAACTCACACCGTCTGCTACGACAGGCCGCCTCGTGCACTCCCGGCCTCTTGGCATCCTCACTGGCGCGCTGTTTTGCGTGTCATGCTGGCGGTCCTGGATCACGCTGGTGTACCACTTAACCTTCGACGCGGCCGGCAACGTGCCGCTGAGCATGCTCAACGCCCAGTTCCTGGTCTACGTCCTGGCTCTGGGCGTCCTTGCGTCATTCATCGTTGAGACGCGCAGCAATGCGCGCTACGCTGCTAGCTGGCACGAGTTCCAAGTATGCAACTACAGCTATATGAAGTCAAAATTTTCATTAAGGAAGAAATTAAGAGTAAATCTGAACACATTATAAAGTCTTTCTGCCTATCACTTTGCCATATTTATCGTCGTAGAAATTGTAACCCACTCGGGAAACAAAGATTTTCGACTGCATAACAGCTACAAGCCAACCGTGATTTGGCTTTTGATTTTAAAACATTTAACTGTTTTCTTTCTAACTTTATCTTCAAATTCCAATAAGCACATTTGAACATTTCGTCCGGCGGATTCTGTATTAATTCGGTTATAATTCCTCACCTAGCCTCGGTTCCTCTTTTTAAAAGAGTCCATCATTTTTGCAGACCCATTCCCTTATATAGCCCACATTTTTTTGTGGAACGGCTGTAATCTGAGCTTTGCACTCGAGGCACAGATCTTGCTCTCTGACGTGATACTTAAGCTGTGTCATATTTTACTCGGTCTTTGCTTTCTATTACTACCATGTAGCTGTAAGTAACGTATGTTATCCATACTTACGCACACTTGTGTTCGTAGCTGAAGTACTATGCCTGCGTAAATATGCATTTATTTAAACTGCCATCGCCTACGACAAACATATGATTACGTATGATACTGTCCATATCACAAAATTTGTACGTAACATAACGCACATAATTGTTCGTAATGACCGATAACGCAATGCTTACGCACAAACAGATTGTATGTGCACAGAGAAAAGTACATAAACATAACGTGTGTAGGCGTGGACGTCTAGTCTGGTCCTGGTGAAGAGGGGACTCATCAAAATGTTTTGTGGTTCGATGGTCCTATGCAGTGAACATACACAGAACGAGCCTAATCAACCCTGTCTGTCTCATTACCTGTTATGAAGTGCAAAGTTATTTCGTGTGTTTAGCCGGAGCTGCAGCGCGTGTGCGGCAAGCTGATGCAGAACACGGTGCTGCGGCGGCGCGTCAAGCTGACAGTGCTGGCCCTGACCGTGGGCTGGCCGCTGGCCGTCATCGTGCCCCTCGTGTACGCCGGCGACGCCAGCACGATCACGCTGCCCGAAATCCTGTACCAGAGCTACACCACCACTGTCTTCACCCTGGCCTCCACCAACTGGAGGATGCACAGCGACTTCCTGCACCATGCCAGCTCTATGCTGGTTAACGCCATTGACGAGGTACGCGCAAACAAGAAAACAGCAAACAAAAAAATACGGCGCCATCGGCGCTGACACGGCCGCTGAAGCGGGTGGAACCATCGTCGTAGATGTGGAGTCCAACACCAGCCATTTTTTTCTCTTTTTTTTCTTTTGAGAAGGCAAACTTTAGCGCGAGACCCAAGTATCTTTTTGCGGCGTTCCATGAACAGGCTATTTTTTTTTTCGACGACGCCGACATCCACGCATCCATGCAGCTACGGAAAGATAGCCCCGGGTCTCAAGACGTCGCCGAAAGATTGCCCGGTCTCGAGACGCCGCGAAATTAAACCCGGGTCTTGCGTCGACGTGTCAAACAGATTAGGTCGTTAACCTATATAGCGCGATGGGACTCAGGTATCGCGGATGAAATGCGATGGTTTTCGTTAGAGGGCGTTCCTTAACTCTATCAGAAAGTAGACGTTCTAGTCAGGTGGATGTATGTGATGGACATGTGGTGACATGTGGTAGATCAGTAAGAATGTTACATTCAGTGTAGACAGTAGGGTGTATCGAATGACACACTTTTTCGAAATTGAAAGTGCCTGGGTCCGGCGATTGTTGTACTATATGATAGTAGTTCACCATAAAAATTTCAATTTTTTTCGACAATATCCTACGCCTCAAACTCGGCCTCAAAGTTTCGATTTTTCGTCTAAATAGGCAATCCCGCAATACACGGTTTCCGCGACTTGTGAATCGACCCTCATGCATCGCGGGTCACGAAATGACCCTCCAAGTACTAATAGACACTTCGAAATCGATTAAAAGTAATTTACACGCCGGTATTACGCTAATAAAAACACTGAAAATAGACGCATTTTCAAGTATTTAGTGAAAATCGCAACTACAGCTCTTAGTTATTTCCACAAGGTTTCTTGGGGAAATATCCAGGACCCATCGCGAGGAGATGGCTGCAGATCGGGTCCCACCCCCCACCCCTCCCATAAATTCCCCATGATTCCCCTATATATACAATAATTACAACTATTTACAAAGCTATTTACATCCAAAGTCAACACTTAAAGTCTGACTTTGTTCGAAATGCTGGCATTTCACTCCGTGACTTCAGAGTTTGGCGGATGAAGCATTTTCAAGTATTTTTGAATAAATAGCCTCCGTGGGCCTGGCGCTGCCGCGATGGAGCGTTTGTCGGTTCTTTGGAGCTGGCACTGTCACGGTGGTGCGTTTGTCGATTCGTCGTATTCCCCGTCCACGCCGACCGACACGGCGCGTGCGTTCAGCAATATAGATCCTTTGCATCTTGTTTTAGCTTCCTTGCTTTAAGATGGAATCAGAGGAGGGTGGCGGTAAAGCTAAAAAAAGAAAGTCGTTGCGGCGAGTGATGAGCTGCGACATTCTTGGGGATCCTGCTCCTCTTCCTAATACGCTTCATCCGTCCGATTGCGACATCCTGAGGGCTCTCCGCTCTGAGAGACAACAGGCTCTAGTAGAAAGTGGTGGTCTAGAGCCTAGTGTCAATGACCTTTCTAAAAAAGTCACCGAGGACGTATTGAAACTTTGGACTAAAGCTTCGATTCCCACTGTTTCATTTCAGAGGGTGAAAGAAAGGATTCAGAACTTGAACTCAGATTACCTTAGGTTAAAAAATGTTCCGAAAGCAAAACGGAATAGCAACTCATATCAAGGAAGAGTTTCTACGTTTAGAGAAAAACATAACAAACTCTTCGATGTTGCGTCTTGCAAGTGCAATCTCGCAGATACACATGCCGTGAAGCGCTGTGTGTCACGAAAATACCTAAACGAGAGCATGCCTTTCTTATCGACCAGAGGGGAGACCGCGTAATGGTCATCGGAGGGGTGGATTTGACTGTTTCACAAATGCTTAAGAGGAAACAAGAACGCGAGGGGCAGGAAGCTAAAAAAATATCTTTAGACAAAATCACTGAGCCCTCTTCCTCATCTTTGATGTTTTTCAAAGACGATACGGAAACCGAGGACTTTGAAGAAAAGGGGCCAAACTCAGATAAGTCTGACCCTTCCTTCTCCATCTCTGCGCGGACGCGGACCGGAGCTCAAATGAGGGTCTCACTAACTGAAACATGCAAAGTTGCTGATAGATTTTCTGTATCTCACACCGCAGCTGCGGCAATTGCCTCATCAGTTCTCGTGGATGTCGGCCTCGTTTCCCATGTCAACAAAAATATGAAATATGAAATAGAAAGGTCATTGACACTAGGCTCTAGACCACCACTTTCTACTAGAGCCTGTTGTCTCTCAGAGCGGAGAGCCCTCAGGATGTCGCAATCGGACGGATGAAGCGTATTAGGAAGAGGAGCAGGATCCCCAAGAATGTCGCAGCTCATCACTCGCCGCAACGACTTTCTTTTTTTAGCTTTACCGCCACCCTCCTCTGATTCCATCTTAAAGCAAGGAAGCTAAAACAAGATGCAAAGGATCTATATTGCTGAACGCACGCGCCGTGTCGGTCGGCGTGGACGGGGAATACGACGAATCGACAAACGCACCACCGTGACAGTGCCAGCTCCAAAGAACCGACAAACGCTCCATCGCGGCAGCGCCAGGCCCACGGAGGCTATTTATTCAAAAATACTTGAAAATGCTTCATCCGCCAAACTCTGAAGTCACGGAGTGAAACGCCAGCATTTCGAACAAAGTCAGACTTTAAGTGTTGACTTTGGATGTAAATAGCTTTGTAAATAGTTGTAATTATTGTATATATAGGGGAATCATGGGGAATTTATGGGAGGGGTGGGGGGTGGGACCCGATCTGCAGCCATCTCCTCGCTATGGGTCCTGGATATTTCCCCAAGAAACCTTGTGGAAATAACTAAGAGCTGTAGTTGCGATTTTCACTAAATACTTGAAAATGCGTCTATTTTCAGTGTTTTTATTAGCGTAATACCGGCGTGTAAATTACTTTTAATCGATTTCGAAGTGTCTATTAGTACTTGGAGGGTCATTTCGTGACCCGCGATGCATGAGGGTCGATTCACAAGTCGCGGAAACCGTGTATTGCGGGATTGCCTATTTAGACGAAAAATCGAAACTTTGAGGCCGAGTTTGAGGCGTAGGATATTGTCGAAAAAAATTGAAATTTTTATGGTGAACTACTATCATATAGTACAACAATCGCCGGACCCAGGCACTTTCAATTTCGAAAAAGTGTGTCATTCGATACACCCTAGTAGACAGTACACACTAAATGTCATGGGACAATTTCGTTTCATAAAATATTTCATCTTTAAATAACTGACGTTAAAATTTGTCCCACCTTTACGTTAGAAATTGTCCCAATGTCGTGTTGTTTAAAAACGTAACATTTCATTAGACTAAAGTGTCTCATAGTCATTTAGAGTGTAGCATTTCATGTAAAAACGCAGGCCCTGCAGCGTGATACGCTGACGAGAGCCGAAGTTGTCCGTCTGACATGGCTGCGGCTGCGCGCGCTGGTGTACGACGGCATGCGGTCGCTGCAACTCACGCTCTTCTTCGACATAGTCATCCTCTCGCTCAACATGGTCTTCTGCACGTTCAACACGATGTTTAACGTGTTCAACGGCTTTTCGAACCTGGGTATTTTCCTCTCCGGCATTGGCATACTCACCGGCGCAACGCTCTTCAGGCTTTTTAACGCGGCGGACGTCATCAACCAGGAGGTGAGAGGGCCCGGAAGTGTAACGGTTGGTGATCGGCCTCTGAGCTGGTGGTAGCACCCTCAATCGCTAAAAATGTGTGTGGCGCAGGACTTATTTCTGTTATGGTTAAAATCGGTAACATGAGGCCTTCCCGAATAGAAGAGTGCGCCTTGCGGGCACACCCGCAGGCCAACCCAAGCCCTATCGCTCAGTGAAGACTTCTATCCGCCGAATTTTAAGTTTACCGCCGTCAACGAGAAGTCAGCGCACATGAGCGAAAAGTCGGCATCTGACAATTAGGGTTGGTGCAGCCAATAACATCACGTTTTTGTGACTTTCGTTTTCACCGTTGCTGGACCTAGGCCGAAGGTAGGCTCACTTCCACCTAAAGCGATGTCGTTTGGTGTACTCATAGTTTAGACCCTAATAAAGGTTTTTGCTCGAAGAGACATTCACAATTTCCCTTAGGAAAATTTTAATTGGCCTGAAATTTTACATGGCGCCTGACGGGAGTTTGGGTAGGCAACTCGCGCGAGAGAGTAGCGTTTTTTTTTTTCGACGTCTACCTAGTTTTCAAGCAAAATTAGTCACTTTTATCTCCTTTTTTTTCGAACTTTCTCCACAGGGCTCGTAAGGACACGTTCCAAACAATAGTCTGACGCGCTCAGAATATCACAAGGTAGGCGTACGCCAGACCGCGTCGTGGCGTAACAGGCTTCGCTCGTCGCGAATCACTGTTCCGCCACTCCACGCCTGGCGCAAGCCTACCTTGGCCTGCCGGCGGCTGCCACTTGACGAGTAGGATCCTGCGGGGCGGGTCAGTAGGACGCCCTGCGGGCGTCACTCTCTCCGCACGGTCGCAACCACGCTCATGTTCTGCCTTCCGAACGTATCTTACATCAGCCTTTTCTTATCAATGCCGCTCAACCAATCCTAACCTACCCTTACCTGCCCGAGCCTAGCCTACCCAGGCCCCTACTAACCTAACCTAACCGAGCGTAACACACTCGCGTCACTGATCCGCCCCTCCACGACAGGCGCATGGCGCATACTGACTTTACCCAACCGGCGGATTTATAATTTTGGTCCACATGTGAAAATTATCTAAGAAACCGCTTGGGCTGCGGTGCCCCTGAGGAGGTTGACTCTAGTATGATGCAAGAAAGATGTGGTCCAAATTTGAGCTTTCTACGTCTAACCGTTCTCGAGAAATCGCGCGGACAAACAAACAGACAGACAAAACATTTTTGACCCAGTCGGTCCAGGGCTTCGCTATCGCTCAGCCAAAAAAGTCCCATAGGCACCCGTCTAGAACGCTCCAAAGTTGAAGTTTTGTTATTAAAATTATAAGGGTTCCACGATATAGCGTTGAAAATTGAACCGGCTGTTGAGACTTTTGCAAAATCGGCGAAAACGCACCAGGGGAAAGCCCATCGAACATGGAAATCACAATCGGTATTTCATCGACTAGAAATGCATTGTTTTGTCCCGTTCTGTGTCAATATGAAGCTGCTGGTAAGGGCGTGCAGCGGCCGTCCGGGCCCTCCCCGGCTGTACAAACGGAGATACTATGTTTTACCTGTGAGGTGAGGTAGACTACACTGTAAAACAAGGTAGGCGTACGCCAGACCGCGTCGTGGCGTAACAGGCTTCGCTAATCGCGAATCACTGTTCCGACACCCCACGCCTGGCGCACGCCTACCTTGGCCTGCCGGCGGCTACCACTTGACGAGTAGGATCCTGCGGGGCGAGTCAGTAGGACGCCCTGCGGGCGTCACTCTCTCCGCACGGTCGCAACCACGCTCATGTTCTGCCTTCCGAACGTATCTTACACCAGCCTTTTTGGCTGAGCGATAGCGAAGCCCTGGACTGACTGGGTCAAAAATGTTTTGTCTGTCTGTCTGTTTGTCCGCGCGATTTCTCGAGAACGGTTAGACGTAGAAAGCTCAAATTTGGACCACATCAGCCAAGATAATTTCCACATGTGGACCAAAATTATAAATCCGCCGGTTGGGTAAAGTCAGTATGCGCCGTGCGCCTGTCGTGGAGGGGCGGATCAGTGACGCGAGTGTGTTACGCTCGGTTAGGTTAGTAGGGGCCTGGGTAGGCTAGGCTCGGGCAGGTAAGGGTAGGTTAGGACTGGTTGAGCGGCATTGATAAGACAAGGTAGGCGTACGCCAGACCGCGTCGTGGCGTAACAGGCTTCGCTCATGGCGAATCACTGTTCCGCCACTCCACGCCTGGCGCACGCCTACCTTGGCCTGCCGGCGGCTGCCACTTGACAAGTAGGATCCTGCGGGGCGAGTCAGTAGGACGCCCTGCGGGCGTCACTCTCTCCGCACGGTCGCAACCACGCTCATGTTCTGCCTTCCGAACGTATCTTACATCAGCCTTTACTTATCAATGCTTTCTACGTCTAACCGTTCTCGAGAAATCGCGCGGACAAACAGACAGACAGACAAAACATTTTTGACCCAGTCGGTCCAGGGCTTCGCTATCGTTCAGCCAAATATTTTTCGTCACTTTACAAAAAAATCACTCTTAAATTTTGTTCAAGATTTTTGCGTCACACATAATAATAATAATAATAATAATAATAATTGACTGGGGTCCCGCCCATGCGGCTTCCGACAAGTCGGAGCGACAGTGGCATGGCAGTAGGGTGAGGCTTTGTGGCAGCCAGAGCCCGGTTTAAGCGCCGGTATCGCGACCCACCCCCAGGACCTAGAAGGGAAAGGTTATAAACAGGGGCCACCCCCCAATGCCAAAGAGGCAGAGAGGGGCGCGTCCCGTCTGCCTGGGGACGGGACGCTGCGGCCGGTTGGAGAGCATGTGCAAGGTTGAGCAGCAAAGCGGGTAAGCAAATAAGAGCATGCACGTGCAGTCTACCTAATCGGAATCCGAAACCTGTTCCGGCTCCCAAAGCATGCCCTCAAGCTCTTCCTCCCCGAACTCTCGCCTCTCCTCTTCTGGCAGGGTTGGAGTGCGCCTCAGGTAGCTGGACGTCGCCGTCTTGGACCGCAGGAGGGCGGCCCAGCCCTGCTCCGGCTCTGGGTAGGCCCCCAGGTCCCTGCCCAGGTCGGTTTTAAAGGTGAAGCATGGCCGCCCCCGCTTCTTGTAGGCAGCCTCCAGCCGCAGGTTCAAGATTTTTGCGTCACACATGCGACGAAAAATCGTCACAAAAAACAATTGCATCTGGGAATGATCGAAAATCATTTTTTAAAACGTTTAGCCCAGAAGTGACGAAATTTTGTCACCTAAAAATTTTGTCACGTGACGAGAAAATCGTAAAGTGACGAAATATTTAGGTGACAAATATTCGTCATCAATATTTTTCGTCACATGACGAAATATTTTTACAGTGTACCATGATCGACCCTAGGCGCCGAACGTGTCTCTTCGGTGGGGCCATTTTCATTTGCACAGCGGTCAGTAGCGAGGCGAACAAAACACGGATGTAACACGCGACGCTAGCAACCTTCCGCCGTATCGCAGCGCAGTGCTCGCACTGGTGGCCGTCAATATTGAGTTTTCTGGGCCGATATCTACGAATACCTTCAATATTCTCTCCAAGTTTTGTTCAATATATCGGCATATCGGTTTGCGTGCCATATCAATATCGAAATAATGATAGAAAAAATCGATATTTCGATCATGTTGTTACGTTTCGTGCAACCCTACAGCCGATAGCACTGCTGCGCACCTACAGCATAGGCGCCCAGGCAGAGAAGGTCATGGCTGTTGCGTACGGTAGTGGGTCCGCCGGCTCGCCCAACGCAGATCTCTAACTCAAGCCGACCTCCTGTTTTGAAGGACCTGCAGTTGAGCACGCCTCGAGTGCGCGTACGCGATAGTCCATCCTGTCCAAGCGTTCAAGGTACTTTGTGGTTTCAGCTCGGGACGAAGGCAGTTCTGTCTCTGGCGAGGGCGAATTTGACCCGTTTTCAGACGGAAACGTTATTAGAGGTGGGTTTTGTTTTATGTACATTTAGATGTAGTATGTTTCATAAGTCACTTACAGAGAAAAATCTGTGCCTGAAAAAACGATATAGAGCTCAAATTGAACAGATGAATTATTTTTAGTAAAGCCCGAAACGTATGATGCTTCAATCAAAAACAAATTATGACTAAATTTTGCCGAGCTAGATTCTGCTTTAGCTATGGTTAAATCAAGCATAACACATGCTTAATGACAAAGTAATTTTTAGGATTATGTAGTGGAAAAACTGATAAGGAATAGACTGCGTCATATTAAGGGTTAAGTAACTGACAAATCCCTCGTCATCTCGGTGGGATTCGGAGTCCCCCAATCCGAAGCTTTGGGAGCAGGCACGGGCACGCTGCGCTAAACCGGGGCGCTCGCGCTCGTCCAGTTGAGGCCTTGGCGCTGCACGCGACAGCAGCAGCGCTCTCTGGGAGTATACGATGACAGCCCAAACATGCATTAGTAGGCCCTAAATGGTGGAAAAATACAAATTCCGCCAAAATGTTTGTGAGGGATCCTCATACCTACACAAGGACCTTCGACCACCAAAGTTGGGCAAAATCGAGGATTCACGTCCTGAGTTGTTGCCAAGTTGATTCAATACTATGCTTGTTTATAGCATATTGTGGACAATGTCAAATTATGCTTGAATAAATCTTACGTTATATTACATGCATGAATTGCTTCACAGTCAATCATAATTATACTTAAAATTGAAGTATTGAGTTCTTGCTGTGTGACTTATTTCACCTCGTTTACGTTAGACCTCAAAACTTCTCAAATAACCAGCATTTCGTCAAATTTGCCTACTTTTAATGTCTCTGATGTAGCTGCGTACCTTTCGGCTGGTGTTGTTGGCTTACCCGGTGCGTCTCTCTCTTCTCGGGTTCCTGCCTATTGACAGACGTGTTTTGGGAGCAGTAAGTATTAATGTTACCAATTCTCATATTAATTATACTACCTTAGCCATATGTTCTCGACACAGTATACAGTACGCTGTTTTCTCTCTCTTTGACTCAAGGCGGTGCACTCTTCTGTATTTATCAGCATCCTTTTTCAAATACTAACATTTTAGACCACTTATCCACAGTGGTTTTTCACGTTCTGTGACATGTGAGATTTCAATTTTGGTGTTGACCGAGGTGTTTTTCTGTGTTTCAGCTGATGGTGACCATGGTGACGTACCTCGTCGTCCTTATTCAGTACGCAGTCGGGTCGTCACAGTGACGGCACGCTCGGACACGGGTGTGCGCACCAAGTGCAGTGAGAAAGGAGGGGATGGGAGGAGGCTAGGCGACCTGAGCTGCCCAGACTTCACGGTTTCATGCCACGAGTGTAAACTTCGACCCATGGACATGATTTGCGCTGCTCGTTTAAGGAACAGTCGGCGACAAAAATTAGCGGATCACTTTTTTTCCAGTCTCGCCGCTAAGTCCCCGATGCACCCAGGTACGCGCCCTAGACGGCTGCGAGTGTCTACTCGAAGCTCTCGAAGTGCGACACTCGTGATCTACCCCTATCCGACGCAGCATCAGTGAGAGGGTAGAAATTTTGTGAAAATCGTAGCGGTTTCGGGTATTCAAGGTGGTCCAAAACGTCCCATTTTCGGATTTCGGTTCTTCCTTGCCCAGTGTCACAAACATTGATAGTCACCCCAGCGATTCTACACTCCATGCCTGTGTTGTCGCTCAAACCCACCTTTTCCACAAATTCTCAATCCCCTGCAGGGGGTGTTTTATTATGCAGGGCTGTGGCCCCATATGGACTTAGACGAATATGGACGAATTTGGTGTTTTATTAATTTTTTTGGTCGGAAGTCCACCCTCAAATGTCCAGGGACCCAGAATCTAGTCCGGGTTTTTCACCAGAGTCAGCCGTTTTCACGCAGGAACGCCGCAAAGGCGAAAGTGCACAAAGTTAACTACCATTCCTTACATTCCTTAGAATTCGTATATTTTTCTTCTTGCTGTGGCCCCATATGGACTTAGACGAATATGGACGAATTTGTTCGACCTCGATGAGAGTATGCAGTTGTCGGCAAGGGTTCCACAGCTCCCAGAAGTGTACACGTAATCGGCTCGTGGCCGGCGCCCGCGGCAGAGATACTCTCTGCTGCGGTACCCCCTATTCTGGATCCGCTTTTGTGATTCTTGAATTCTTACCGACAACCGGTCTGGGTTTCATTAAAATGCCCTATTGTGAAGTTCATCGAAAAATTCCCTCTCTAACCCCACTCCGGGAGGTAGGGGATCAGAACAATCGCAAGTAAGCCATATAGCACCTCCCCGTGGTTGAACCGCTACAGGAAATAGTTTTATCACTACTAGGCAGTTGTAAATCGAAACTCATGTGTTCACCTTCAATTACTTTTTGAGGTAACAGGAGCCGTTCGAAAATATATCGAAAACACCATTAGTTACCGAAATTTGCCCTGCAAAGCTTAAAGAGTCCGGTTGATATCCTTGCACAGGTACGTTAGTGTTAACGTTGTAAACACCGCTGCACCTGAAAAGGAAGCAGACAAACTGGATCAAGAGGGTTACAAGGTAGGCGCACGCCAGACCACGTCATGGCGTAACAGGCTTCACCCTTTGCAAACCACCGTTCCACCACTACGCCTTGGCATACGCCAATCTTGTCCTAATGCACAAAGCAAAAAGATCAGTATGTTTTCCGATAAGCAATTAATCTTTGGTCGGGATAACTTAAATTTCGCTCGTTAAAGCAACTATTAGTTCAACCTACGAACCGTAGTATTCGCTGAACTTTTAGGCTGAACTAATAGTTTGTTGCCGCAAAACAATTTTAGTTCCCCCAACGAAATTGATTGGCTGTCTGGACACCTACTGAAGCTTCAGTTCGAACAAGTAATCTCTCCCCTCCGTGTGGTGTGCACGCAAAATTGTGAATCCATTTGCGCAAGCCTTAAGTACAGACACTCAAACCGTGCGTACATCCCGGGAATGTCAAGTCCAATATGGACAAACCTATAGGGTGAACAGAGGACGCCGCGAGCTTATCGATGAACACGGAAACAATATTTTGTTCTCGCAACTTAAAGTTAGTTGGAGCAACGTACATGCCAGCTGGGAGCAGAGTGGCGAACCCTTCATTTACGGTAGCAGCACGAGACAAAAAAGTCATTGAAAAAATTAAACTGTTGTGGTAGTTAAAGGCTGAATAGTTGGCGAAACCTCGGCATTTGTCCACATCCTAGGCAGTTCTTTTCTTGGGCTACGCGCAGACTGAACATTTGCGTTCTCTGTTATGGCAGGCGACACGGTGAGCTGCGAGGATTAACATATCAGTTGGAAGAATTCGCGCTTTCTCCTGTTAACCCCAGGGACCTCTCAGATGCAGACGGTCAGGTAACTTCCGATCTCACTTGCCGTGGTGGGTTGGCTGGGGTTTGTGTCGTAGTCGTGTCACCATACCCGCCTGGGAGGGTAGGCCGCCCCGTCGGCGGTCGTGGCAAACTGAATGCCTACCCCTCAGGCGCCTCCCCGCGCACTGTGAGCCTGCCGCCTGCGCGCGGCCGGGGAGGATGCCGCCGCCGCCGAGAGATGGCGCGCGGGCGGAAACGCACCCGTCTTTGCCCGCGGCTGATTTGTACCGCGTGGATGATGTCTTGCCCCTGTCTTTTCTGATTAAACAAGTTCGTACCCAGTATTTCGGGCTTTCAATTTTTGACTTCTCGAGGAGGCGGTCTGCGCCCCCGAGACTTCGTGGAGGCCGTCGGCGCCCCCGCAGACGGTCGTGGAGGCATCACCTGCCCCCGACTTTCCCGATCCAGCCTGTATTCTGGGACGGCGGCTACATCAGCCACTCCTGCCGGCATCTACTCCGCGGACGAGCAAAACTCCGCTGGCGACCGTGTTCCGAGACCGCGTTCACGTGTCTGCCGATTGGGCCATCCTGGGCGACCCCACGGTTACAGTCGGTGCATCGCACTCCGTCCGACGTAGCGTTTTACACGGGGAAAAATCGCCGTCTCATATGACTAATGTTCTTAGTAGGTTTTCAGACAAGCGACGGATCGAATGTTCGAACTCACTTATCAGTTGTACCGACGAAAGGTTGAGTTGGATGCACTGACTAAAATTTTTGTGAAGAAAAAGTTGTAGCACCGGCGGGTCGCGAACCTCCGTCGCCCGTCCTCGAGTGTGCCCTAGACCACTCCGCTACCAGGACTACTTAGCATGGGATGGTATGAGTCGCTTTTAGTTGGTGAAACTAATTTCCCGCTGCTCCAACGAATCGTCGGTTGGATCTACAACAGATTTTCTCCGTGTACTCTCCGTTTACATCGCGGGACCCGGGATCAAAATTTTCTCCGACCCACTCTTATTTCTCTTTTTGAATGCCAGCGTCCCCAACAGATTCTAGCCTCCGAGCACCCTAAAGGTTGTTCCACATTTGACTGGGACACGAGCATCTAGTATCTAGTGAATGGTGGAAGCTGTCAGGACAAGGCTCCTTTACAATTCGAGTCAACGGGCACTGTAAGGGATTGTCGTTTTTAAACGACTTTTTAACGAAACAAAATTAATCAAGGAAACTTCGTAAATTAACGAAATTTTCTTGCGAACGATACCCAGTTATCAGGCGTGTATGATTGGCTAAATTGACTTCCTCATAGTTAGGATGAAATGAAGAAAACATAACGCAGCGTTATCCTCTAAAATTGAGCCCTTTCGCCCTCTGTATGGAAGGGACCTGCAAAGTCCTCATGTTTTTCGTTAAAAAACGAAGAAATCTTCGTAAGAATATTCGTTTAAAAACGAAGGTCTTCAGTTCCCAATTTATCAAACAATCTTCGTTTTTAAACGACTGAATTTTTTACAGTGGCGGCACGGTATGTTGTGAAAATCTCAGTGTATTACATGCCTCTCGAACTACATTACCTTCAGGCTACAATAGCTGCAGGTAATAAGACGTATCGGTAGGCCAAAAAATTCAAAAATACTTACGATTTGTTCACCAGGGGCCCAATGTATGTCGTATCAGTACTGCTTGAGGGGTAAGGGCCACAATTCACAGTCCGACAAGAACCCGGGAGCGAGGGTAATGATGGCGCGCACTTTTCAGCCACTAACGCCTTGTTGTTCTGAATTGCGTACACGTACAAAGTAACCGCATAAAAGTGCGCACACAAACCTGTTGTCAAAAGGCGCGTGAAATTTAATCTTACCGGGCGAGCATTATTGTCCATAGTTTCAAATGTGGTTTGGTGAATTAGAACAGTAAGGAGCATTTCTAGCTACGGGGTCTTTAAACCCTGAACACAGGAAAAATACAGCGCATTATCTGTGCCAAAAGACATCTGGGTACGACTGTTTTGAAGAAAACTTTTTGAACACGACTAGGGACTACTGTGTGCAGAAATAAAAAAAACACCGCTGGGAGTCGAAGAAATACTAACGTTGCCCGATTTGGGCGACTCTATTGCTCGAATAGGACGATATTTATGACACGTCGCCCTTACAGAGCGACATACGTTTCTCTAAAAGGGCGACACGTTTTAACGTTGGTCTTTTGGGGCAACATTCTGTCTTTAAGGGGTCGCCCTTAGAGGGCGACTATTTTACGCGTCTCTCTGGAGGACAACGAAATTGACAACAGAATGCCGCCCTTTAAGAGCAACTTATGTTGCCCTAGAACTTAGTGATAGTGATAGAAACGTCCCCGGTTTGATTTTCGAACATAATACGTCGATATCTCGATAACCGAGCTACGGCGTTTTCCTTAAAATTTCATAGGATCCTACTTTAGCCAAATTCATCTTACAGAAGTATCTGGAATTTTAAAAAAAAATTCGTCAACATCAGTTTCTGCCGCATTGTACCCGTTATAATGCTTCACAAATATATATCTCAGGAACTAGCCTATGTGGGCATCCAAAATTTGGTTTCTGTGGGTTTGGAAGGCAGTAGAATGTTAACAGAAATCGTAATTTTACGAAAAAGTTCATCACGATAAGTATCGTAAATTTACGAACGTAAGACTTAAAAGTACGAAGTGCCGTAAAGTTACAAACCTGCGACACATAAACACCAAAACAGTTGTATATTTACGACAGCTATCGTAAAATTACGAAACTCTTCTCGTAATTACAGAGTGTAGCGCGAAGATTTAATTGATTATATTCCGTTTAACGAACTTTTTCGTTTATTTACGACAAAAGTTCGGTTAATTTTTCAACACGAAATGTTCGTGAAATTACGAGTTTTTCTACACTGTAAAAACTCTGCTGTAAAATAACAACGAAAAAATTAATCAACAGTTTCCTGTTATTTGACGACTTTCCTTGTAATTTTACAAATATTTTACAGGACATTTCTCGTTTTTTTACGACTGTTCCTGTTATTTTACGGGTATTCCTGTTAATTTACAGGTGAAGTCCTGTTAAAGAGAACAAATCGACCTCGCGTTTTTTAAACTAACGGGAATGTTCCTGTGAAAGTACAAAACACGACGCTGTGATTTAACGGTGACCCGTAGTAAAAAAATTAATCAAGGATTTCATGTTTTTTACAAGAATATTTTTAACAGTGTACGCTGTCAAAATTGCGAACGTTTCCGTAAAAAAAATTCTTATCTTTTACCACAGATGTTCCCTTTTTGACTGTCGTGAGCAATAGAGCAGTAATAATGGGGACGTATACAGGGAAACAACTAGAACGCCCCCCTCCTGGAACGCCCTCCTCCACTTTAATTAATTTTAAGGAGCTGCTCCAAGAAAAAACTGCTCCAATTTATTATTTAAAATAAATTATTTAAAAGAAAATGAAAATGTATACTTTTGTTATAAATACAATAAAAATAACATACCTTATCAAAGGGTTAGGTTAGGTTAGCTTATGACCTTACCTAACCTAACCAATTAAAATATGATATTTTCTTAAGTGTATTTAAATAAAAAAATCATTTTATTGTCTTTTATTAAATTTATTTTATTGCTGAATTAGAGCAGTTCAGTTCAATTATGTACTCTCTTTCATTATATAAACAGAAAATGAAGTAAATTTGAGGAGGGCGTTCCAGGAGGAGGGCGTTCTAGGATAGACCCCGTATACAGAGCTGTGCAAGGGAAAATTTACGACCCATCTCGCAATGTTACGGCTCATTTCGTAATTTTACGACTTTTTTCGTAATTTCACGGGAAGTTCGTGTTAAAAATTTAACAGGCCATTTGTCGTAAAATAACGATAGATTTTTTAACAGTGCAGATCCCACAAAGTTTCATTAAAATCTGAGTGGCGACTCGGGACACCCTTCACTGTTAAAAAATTCCGGCGCCTACAGCACTGAGTGGCCCTCGTTAACTGAAAACCGAATTCATTCTATAAATAATAATATGAAAGGACTTGGTATTGGAACCTACGACGCGCTGTATGCCGACTCAGACCGCGCGTGCACGGCGACATTGTTAATAGGCCTCGCGCGAACGACTATTTCAAGCCCTGGCAGACCGCGGCCGCAGGGAGCCGGCCGGAGCGCACAGCACAGCTAGCCAAGTTGACAACAATACGTCTTGGCAGTAAAGGGCCATTGAAAAATATTTATATTTAGTTTAATTACAACCGTGAAATTTGGCTCCATTTTATGCAAAATGTGCATGCAAACAACATACCTAATTAAGGATTTTTAAATTAACTAAGGCGAAAATATTCTGAAATTGGCTGTATTGGAGTACCGATCTCCCCCTTCTTGCCTCACTTTTGTGCAGCCTTCTCTCTTACTGACCCAGTTCTGCGGCGCCATCTCTCGGCGCGGAACTGAAGTGCGGCTCGCGGCTACAATGACACCCGCAGTGGGAGAATAAAAAAAGTGGAATAGTCGATGCAAAGGGGTCCTCGCTCCGCTCGGGCCCAAAAATAGTACGGAAAACGAGCATGGAACAGTCCTATGATTTTTCTGACTCGAACTGTCCGTTACGTTTCGGGAGAAACAGTCCGTTACGGAACGTGAATACGGGTCGACGCTTACATCATTTTGGCCAAAAAATTAGTAACTTTCGAAAACATGCGTCAAAAAGTGCGGAACATTCCGTGGCAGAGCTTTCCGTATCTATCAAATACAAGCATTACCGTTGCGGAGCGGTCTGTCGGCTAAAAATACGGACTGTTCCGTATGGTCTTCGTACTCGGGGTACGGAATTTTTAAAAGTGTTGTCAGTGGGGAGGGATCGCCTGAAGCGATGATGGCCGCCTGCACATGTGTCGATATACTCGTGCGCTTGTGTCGATCATGTTAAAACCGCGTTGAAGAACGTATTATATAAGTCGGACACTCCTTAGGTGTACAATGTGTCGGCCTTCGTGTTTGAAATTTCTTCTAACATCCCCTCTCTGGGTTTTTAAACTGCACAAATACCAGTACCAATACTTTCTTTAAAATTTCTAAAGAACGCCACGTGTTTTTGTACATCCTAAACAGGCCAGGCCTTCAGATTTTACGAAGAGACGGTAATACATTAGATTTAACCGAAAAGTCACAGAAAGGTTCTTTTTCAGCATGAATTAAAAAAAAACGGATCCGGGCAGCTTGGCTTCTTTACTTATCACACCGTTACCCCACACTAGCGCGTTAAAAATCATCGTAATATTTCGACAAAAAAATAACCGATCAGTCGTTCCAAAACGGCTTAAGTAATTTTCCCTGAAAACAACATATTTGTCGCTAATCTTATAGCGACAAGAGCTGTTTAATAATGACAGAGGTTTTGGAACAGCGACAAACCTGTCATCCAGTTCGACTACGAGATCCCTGTTACGTAACAGCATAATAAAAAAAAGTACCATACCATGGCCACTCTTACGATGACATATGCATTAACAGTGTCTATTATGAAAGCAGAAGAGAAACCCAGTTCAACCAGATGAGACTGAAGCAGAAGGCAGCAGGTTATCGTGGCCATGAGAGGCATTGGGGGACCTAAGTTAGCTTTAAAAGCAAATCGTGTATATTCTTGAAGGTTGTGGTGGGTATGCCGTATCCTTGCCCTCACACTGTTAAGAAAACGTCTGGGAAATCACGAAGGATCAGTTGGTAATTTTATTTCCGACTGTCCTTTGGGAATTTCCAGAGAACCTTCAGAAATTCGCCAGATAAGATGACTTATCACTGCGAGCGTGCGTTACTATGTGGTATGATATTGTGGCTATTATAGCAGGTAATGTATCCTCTATCGGATCTGCTGCAGTTTTGATCTCAGCAGAGTGAATCTCAAAATAACATACGTTGGAAAAAACGAAGGATCAGTTGGTAAAAAAGTTTCCGGAGGGCTTCAGGAATTTGCAATATATTTTTTTCAGTGCACAATACCTGCAAGTGACACATGCAGCGTAGTTTACCTTTTTAAAAGTATATTGAAAGTCTTATAGCTTACCAATAAATTGTGCCATTGGTAATAGTTTATAAACGAGGGGTTTGTTTGAGTGACCATGTCGTTCACATAAGAGCTCATCAGAATATGGTACTTTCGTTTTTATCCTGCTGTAATATAACAGGGATCTCGTAGTTGAACGACAAGCGGATGACAGCTTTGTCGTTGGTTAACAACCTCTCTCGTAATTTATCAGCTTTTGGCGCTATAAAAATTAGCAACCCATACAATTTACGACAAAATTTGTAACAATGTGGAGGGTGTACGCACCGCCAATATCGTTGACACATCCGGGCTGGGGGCTGGTGGACCAGGGCTGGCGAGCGTAGTTAACCAACAGGTCACACTGAGCAACGGCCTGGAACGTGCCGTACGTCGCCGACGTGTGGATTGCTTCATTAAATACGCAGTCCGAAGCGTTGAAGCGGCACTTTGCGTCGGCGCAGAAAAACAACGGGCCAGCTGGATCAAGTCCTGCAAAGGAGGCACACTGCATGTACATTCGGACTCTCTTCGTCAACTCTTCTCCCTACTAGCTCATTGACCGAGCGCCAAACGTACTTGTTACTCTCAGCTGTTCTTACCTGTAAGCCAGCCGCAGGGTTCTTTAGCTTTCCTACAAGTAAATGCACAAACGTGCGCTCCAAGGCTGTGGCCAATGAGATGTATGCAGGACGAGTTCGCTCCCATCGACAAGATCACGTTCACCACTTCAGCCATTCTGTCAGACACTTCGTGAACCTTATACAACGCGTCGTCTACGTAGTTGTGCGAGTCCAGTTGAGACCAGTCCACCGTGATGATGTTACAAGAAGACTGGTTTAAGATCGCTGTAGACAAAAGGTTTAGGTAAGGTCCTGCGCTCTCTGACCTGGCCCGTTCGAAACTTGTACGCGGTCTTTTACATTTTGAAGACATTTTGAAGTCAGGTAATACACTGTTTACAAAAAGTCATTTTAAAATGGCTGCACTGGAAATGGTTAGGGCTTTTTGGGAACAACATAAAATACTGTTTTACAATGGCAAAATTATCGATGATTAAAAATTCTCATAAAACAAAAACTATTTTGAAATGACTTTTTGTCTGATTTTCGCCATTCCGAAATGTGTGTGTTCTTGAATCGTGTACGGGGTTTCCCCTACAAGTACAGTGCACTTGTATGGGTGGCCTACGCTAGGGTGGTTCAAAAAAAAAAGTTGGAGGGACTAGTGGTTTTTATGGATCTTCATGGTGTAAAAAGGCCCTACATCGATTTTGAGCGAAATCGGATTGCATTTACCCGGTGCACACGGGCAAAACAGTTTTCGATGTTTGGCGGGCTTGCCTACCTCCGCTCGCAATGTTTACCGCTCCCGTGACGTCATCCGTGGTCGCCAGCGATTGTAACTTGGTGGTCATGTTCACTGGGGTGTCTAGTGTCACTCGCCCGCGCCCCGACCCCCCGCGCATCCAATAGGATATCGATAATTTCGAAATATCAGATCTTGCGGGGAAGCGGGCAAGGGGAGGGAGGGGGGTAGGGGGCGGACACAATTTTTGCGACGCCCGGCTACCTCGACCCATGGGCTATCCATTGAGACCCTCTAGACACTATGCGGCCCCGCAGCCTTGCCGCCAGGGCAGCGGGAACCCCGCCGCCGGTGCCGCGCGCCTCGTCGGCCGGTTCGAAAGAGGCGCGCTCGGCGGAGCTCGGCGCGGCACGGCCCGGTCCAGCTGCCTGATTGGTCCGGCCGCGAATCACCACGCGTGGCTGGCGGAGCGCGCCTCTTTCGAACCGGCCGACGAGGCGCGCGGCACCGGCGGCGGGGTTCCCGCTGCCCTGGCGGCAAGGCTGCGGGGCCGCATAGTGTCTAGAGGGTCTCAATGGATAGCCCATGGGTCGAGGTAGCCGGGCGTCGCAAAAATTATGTCCGCCCCCTACCCCCCTCCCTCCCCTTGCCCGCTTCCCCGCAAGATCTGATATTTCGAAATTATCGATATCCTATTGGATGCGCGGGGGGTCGGGGCGCGGGCGAGTGACACTAGACACCCCAGTGAACATGACCACCAAGTTACAATCGCTGGCGACCACGGATGACGCCACGGGAGCGGTAAACATTGCGAGCGGAGGTAGGCAAGCCCGCCAAACATCGAAAACTGTTTTGCCCGTGTGCACCGGGTAAATGCAATCCGATTTCGCTCAAAATCGATGTAGGGCCTTTTTACACCATGAAGATTCATAAAAATTACTAGTCCCAAAAATCTAAAATTTTATCTCTCCATTTGAACCACCCTAGCCTACGCTTGACTCTACAGGCAGCGGTGAGCGGCTGTAACGGGTCAGGCTGCAGCCGGCCGAGGCAGACGAGGCCAGCGGAGTGCAAGCAGTCGCGCCACGCTAGGCCGTCGGCAGAGCGCACAGCTCCCCGCGCCCATCAGCTGAGGCTCTGGCGTGGCGGAGGACACAGCGCCGCCGGTCAGCCCGTCAGGCCTGATTCCTAGGTATCCTGCTGGCCTCGGGTGGCCGCACTAGACTCGTCACATGCCACATTCCTGAATTAACCAGTAAGCCGCACGCACGGCGCAGCACCTGTAGAGTCAAGTGATAAGTATATCCACCCATCGGACTGCATCTTGGGACACCCGCTACGGATTTTTTTTTTAAATTCCAACAAGATATTTACGGAGAGCCGGTTTAAAGACGAAAGCATTAAATAAAAATTTCATTAACACTTAAACTTTCATTGTGTAGATGTGAGACCAAATATTGAATTTAACGTGCTGTGACAAATCCTTCGTCCTCGGCGATTTCTCAAAAATGAGGTTTTTCGAAAAAACAACAAGAAAGCAAAGTTAAATAAATCTGCGGTTTCTGCCCAAATTATTGGCTGACCCGACTAGGTCAAAAATGATTTATCTGTCTGTCCGCGCGATTTCTCGAGATCGGTTAGACGTAGAAAGCATAAAATTCCCCTCAGGGGCACCGCAGTTCAAGCGGTTTCTAAGAAAATTTTAAAAAGTGGTCTAAAATTTTAAATCCGCCGGTTGGGTGATGTCGGTATGCGGCATGCACCTGCCGTGGAGGGGCGGATCGGTGACTCCTGCAGGTTAAGCTCGGTTAGGTTAGTGGAGGCCTGGGTAAGTTGGGCTCAGGTATCTAAGGGTTGGTTATGGCTGGTTGAGCGGCATTGATGACGAAAGGATGATGCAAGGTGCGTTCGGGAGCCAGAGTATGAGCGCGGTTGCGGCCGTGCGGAGACAGTCACGTCCGAAGGGCGTCCTGCTGGCTGGCCCCGCAGGGTCCCACTCCTCAGGTGACGGCCGCCGGCTGGCCAAGGTAGGCGTGCGCCAGGCGTGGAGTGGCGGAACAGTGATTCGCGGTGAGCGAAGCCTGTTACGCCACGACGCGGTCTGGCGTTCCTACCTTGTTAGATTTACCTGTAAGCCGTTGTAAAGGCGAAACCAAATAACCAGACAAAAACATCGATGTGCTGCTTTAAAGCCAAGTGTTTGTGTTTAGAGCCACGCGTGCTCCATTGGAAATAAGAGGGTATATCAGAGTTGGCGCATGCTCAGAGAGCCGTTTCTTATTCCTGCGTCCATCTTCGCAGCGAGTTCCGGTTGTTTTCAGTTCCGCTGTGCCAGAAGTACCCTGATCATGGCAGTGACGCCTTACCTTGACTTATGTTGTAGCAGCCCGAGGTAGTCTCATTTCCTAAGTATCCATGGACGCAAAACACAATACAACACACGGAGAAGTTAAAAGTCGCAAAAGTAGAGTTGTTTTCAGGATCCACGACGACCGGGTCAGCGTTTGAACTATGGAAAAGCAAACATGAGAACATGAGAATAGTTTTGTGCACATACTGCAGGACTTCATGGCTTGTTTCGATCGGCTATGGACGCCGTAGGCATTTAAAGTGGGCCTGTGATAAACAAAACATAGATGTCTCGTGAGGAATACTTGCACGTACAGGACGTATGGGACATACATCTGTACGTATGTACTGGTGACGTGCAGTTAACAGCTGCGTATATCCAATTATGTCCCACTATTCGTACATGCATGAGCCCAAACGTTCCGACGTACGTTACGGCACGTTTTAGAAATATTTATATCTGACATACGGAACATTATAGAAACATTTATGCCGGACATACGGAACATTAGGGGGGGGGGGGGGGGGGTAGACGTTCTGTTAGACGTAGTAAGCATTATGCTGGTCATACGGAAAATTATGTTTCGCAGTATACGTAGGGTTTCATGCTCAAATATTATTTGTATATTAGTGTTATTTAGGGCAACGGACTCATCTTTTAAGGATTCCTTCTTGCTCCCCAAGAACCGAGAAGACCACCTAATTTCAAAAGCTTTGTACACGTACCATGTTTTTCACTGCACAATTCGCGGTGTAAAACTTTGAGTAGAGCTCAATACTCAAGTTAAATAATTTTGTTTTACCACGAGATAAAATGTGTCTTGGGGGGGGGGGGGGGGGACGATGGGACGATTTTTTGACTGCAATTGGTTCGGTTCATACGCATAACAACAGAAACTCTTAAGCTCCTAATGCACAGAGCTCATTGGACAGGACGGGTGACTACTGAATGTAACCACCGGGGACGGCAAGTATGCAAATATTACGAGCCCTGGAACACCGGCTAATCGAGTTATGGAGTATGGGCCCCAGAGGTAGACAAGGTGAAGCTTTACCTTGTGTATAGTCTGAAAACGACGTTCGGTGAGGCGCTCTTAAAAAGTGTTGAGTTAGATCGTTTAATCTGCGCTTGGCGGGTCTCTTCTCCGGCATGAAGTTCACCGCTCGAAACGGAGGCCAGGCATCCTGCTGTAGTGCCGCGTTGTCAAAAGAACAAGAGGGACACAGAATCGACCTTAAGTCGGGAACCGTGGTTCTTGGATTTCGAAACAAAATCGGAATCTAACATTAGCCATGATGCTAGCGGAATTGAGGACTAGATCCCATTCCTGCCGTCTCTGAATGCGTGGCTTGATACGGCAACTACTTTGTTGTCCCAGACAGCACAGGTAGGGTGTGGTCCACAACCATACCATACATGGACTAATGCGTCATTTGAGCGGACTTAGAAAGTAATGAGTAAATCCATGCATTTTGTGTACATACCAAAAAGCACTACCAGGACCTTAGCGTCCAGCATCCGCCCTGGAAGAATGTGCATGGTGCACGCGGCACACGAGTACGACGGGTGTTTGTTCCGTCTTCGTACGTCGGGTACCTGCTCACGGTCGTGTAACAGCAGGTGTTCAGACAATGCAGCAACGTTAGAAGCTGACGCCGACGGAGCTAATCGTTTGTTGACAACATGATAAGCACGAAGCCGGAAGGCCAAACACGCACCGTCGCATGAACCTCTTAACCCCTTTAAACTTTAACTGTGTATCGATTCTTGTGAAGTGTGGAATTGTAGACCCTTTCTATAAACCTTCAACTGCGTGGATTTGTTGTGGACTTCTACTTTCAAATCCTTTTTGTTCTCTAAATCTTAACCCCAGAGACCACATTTGATGGTTCATTTAAGTAAACTTAATTGTTTCCGGCAGTCTTTAGTACAATTTTGGACAGGGTAAAATAGCAACTGATTCAATCGGTAATTTTGTGCCAAATATTACGATTGGCTGCAAGAAAAAGAGGGCAACAATTGTGCTTATTTTTAAAATTCCCGAAAAAATCCCCATTATAATTACGATATTATCCTAATGTCTCTAGAAACACATATCTACCTGCCAAACAATTTTGTCTGATCTGGACTTCAAAGAGTGGAGGTCCTGTTTTAGCGTGCGTTTATTCTCACGATACCGTGCCAGTCTTGAGCCGTCAGGAATGACCTTCACCTGACATTCGGTAATCAGGGGCTATTACATCCTTCGAACAGAATATTTACGTACATCTTTGTGATAAGTCGCAAACACCGAATGCAGATTAAGAAGTCCCAAAGTACGCTGGTAAAATTGAAACGCAAGAGTGGCACTCCCTCATTGAGGGGGTGCCCCCACCTGAGCATAAATTACGTGCGGTGGAGCTGGGAGTTATGATAAAGGTGCCGAAATATTTTTGAAACACATTTTCGCCCGTGAAGCATACGCTTACCCAGCTATCAGCGCCACGGACAGGTGCACGGCGTACCATCTCAGTACCCCGCTGCTTTACAATGACACCGAAGAACATTAGGGTGTGTTAAGCCCCCCGTTAGTTGAAAAGTAACAGCGACAACCCGTCATTTTGTTCGTTTTGGTGTTAAACTGACCCCTACAAAAATTCATGGCCGGACAATATTAGAGGTCGTCATTTTGGTTCAAAGTTTGGCCTCTACAGAGTGAAATTAAAGTCCGCACCGAGACCCGAAACAATTTTTCTTCCCTTACTGGCCCACAACTTAGGGATTTAAAGGCCGGAAATATTTCCGGAAAGAAACGAAATATTTCCATGGAAGTCCCCCCCCCCCCCCCCAAGAAAGTCTGGTTACAGGGAAGTGCACCTGGCCCCATTTCCTCAGTGCTTGTGAAATTCTGCCATTGCTGCGAATTCCCTTACGCACCAGAATCATTAAGTAACAAATACAAGCGAAACGACGCGGCCTGTAGTTCTGCCACGCACATATGTTGCAAACAAGGAGGAACAGTTTAACACCGAAATCGGCTTCGAAATCTATGATTAATTTTCACGAAAAAATAGTTGAAAGTACTGGTTGTGTGGAGAGTCGCCAAACTGGCGGGGGGTAGGGGCGGTCATAGGAAGGTCGATGTTGAAATTTTAAGTTCGACATATCAGAAAAGATGCCCCCCCCCCTCCCAAACGACCTTAGGAGGAAAGGGGACCACTGCTGTTTTCGGCCTCTGCGGGCCGATTTTCAGTTGACTTCTAACGATCGCCACAGCCAAACGGCTCGAGGTATCGAGTTCAAACTTTGTAAGGGATTAGATAAAGGTTCGGTCTGTTCAAAAAAAAAAAATGAACCGGTCTGACATACCTAAAAACGACCGAGACTTTGCGCTTCGATTGCTAGCCCCCCAGGTATCTTAAAAATAATTCCTTATAGTAACTTCTAGATAATTTCTTGCTCTACCTGGTGATACTGGTCCGCGGTCTGTGCGATGAACGGTTTGGCCACAAAATCTTCGCGAAAACAAAATAATTTGAAATGACTGTGTGGAGAATCGCCCTATTATGGAAGGTTGATTCGGCACTAACCTTCTTAAGGGGTTAGTGTATGTATTCAGATGCCAGACGACATAAAACTGTAATATTAAATCTCCTACTTTGAACTAATGCTAAAAATATTTTTATGATTCAGGAAAATGTTAAAAGCAGATGGTATTCGTCATAGAATCAAAGGGAGTCTAGAGTTACTTCCAAGAGATCTGAAAATTGTTATGACCCAGGTTGTTCTTCAAACACGACGAAAGACAACAATATTAACCATTGCATACGCGTACACAGGTTGGTGTGATTGTCCTGAGGCGGTTTACACCATGGGGATTGAGTGGTAAAAACGTTATCGGCTTTTTCATGTCAATTGACGATTTTCCTTGAAACCCTTTGTTAAAAGTGGAAAGCATTGGTAAAATGTCAAAGAAGTCCCTGTTGTTTATAATCAATTTAATAATGCATTGCTCATGCGTGTTGTGTTGGTATTTACAATTTTGGGAATTTAAATGCTTCAATGTTGGCAACATTTGTTATATCGTTTCTCTTTTGTTCTTTCCTTCTGGAACCCGCCTTTAGATTTGTCTTGATTAACTACACCCATCAACTCAATGTCAATGCTGTGAAGAGATCGGCAAAGTGGTGTTATTTCACTGAAAGTTCACAAGAATGTTTGGGAAACGAGGACAAATTTTTCTGAGGTAAAGTAGCTCAGAAGTCCTCGTGCTGCCGCCTTGTCTTCACCAATGCTCCCACTCCTTTCCATTTCAAGTAGAGTGTCTACCACCGCTTAAATTGCCTTTGTAACGGTGGAGGGTGAGAAGTCGTACGAATTCCATCGTGTGGTCTCCACTCTCTTCAGACGAAGAATTTGCCGTCCGGGTTAGTTTTACACATCGGCGATGCGGTTAGCGACCGCGAGATGGCGTTGGCGTCGCGTCACTCGCAGAGTAATCCGGAGTAATCCAAGGTAATCCGGATAATCCCTATCCGGCTGACACAAAATTTTTCAGTCGGTACCCCCTTGCGGAACAATGATTTGCGGTGAGCGAAGCCTGTTACGCCACGACGCGGTCGGGCGTATGCCTACCTTGTTTAACTTTAAAACAGAGTAGTTCTGTCACGGTTACAACGGCTATATCACCGGCTCGTCTCGACGTGCGGCAGGCTTTGCGGGAAGTCATTCATTCGCTTTTGACACTCGCCCGTCCCGGCGTGTTGTACCATCTTCTCACGTGTCACAGAAGTAATTTTTTTCCGAATATTCGTCCTGAATATTCGAATTCTTGATTAATTCGATCCACAGCAGTTCGAACTGAAACATTCAACTATTCGAGATCGAGTGTTCGAAAATATTCGAGTTCGAATATACCATCCCTGTTTCGATCCAGTCAGTCCAACACTCTAAAAGTCTTACAGTGAATTTCCTTCGTAATTGCGAAGGTATTGCAGCAAGCATATTACGAACGTGATTTTGTTTATATTACGAACGTTTTCGCGGTTTTCTTTGTATGTTACGAAGGGAAAAATTTGTAATACGAAGAAGGAGATTTATATTACGATGAAAAATTTCATTTATATTATGGTTGCACTGAAATGTTTATAATACAAAGAAACTTCTTTGTAAGAATTTTAGGGTGAAGGCTTCGCTATCGCTCAGCCGATGCGACACGGCGCAGACAGCTTCCACCGACAAGTGACCTTTTGGCCCAGCCCAAACGAAGCCGCGGGTAAGGATCAATGAAGTTATTAACACAAGGTAGGCGTACCCTGGACCGCGTCGTGGCATACCCCGCTTTGCTCATCGCGAATCACTTTTCCGCCACTTCACGCCTGGCGCACGCCTACCTTGGCCTGCCGGCGGCTGTCTTCTGACGAATCAGACCTTGCGGGGCCAATCAGTCAGTAGGACGCCTTACAGGCGTCGTTATTTCCGGCCGGTCGCAGCTACGCTCATGTTCTGGCAGCCGGAAGCTTCTAAACCAACAAATGCCTGAAACTACATAAAATACTCCGAAGTAGGTGATCACTAGACGTGCACTGTGGCCCTCTGATTTAATTCCCAGAACCATGACGATATCGGAACGCTTCAGAGCTTTGTTAATCTATGGTGCTCGACGGAAATGTAGCCGGAAAAAAATTGATGGCGCCCTATAGCACTCGTAGGGTATGTACAAGGTATCACCGAGCCGTCCGCTGCGGGGGTAGCGACGAGGCCGGGCCCTGGTGCAGATCTCTACCCCCATGACCCCTCAGATCTGAAATTGATTCGTTTAATTTTGGCCACTTTTTTCCGGATTCTGACACACTGTGCGCCGCGCAGCTGATAGCGACCGTTATGTGCTCACGATAGATAATACCGCTTGCCCCTTTTACTATTACTTGGCCGCTTGGCCTCGGCCGTCGAGCAGTCGCCGACAGGACGTATTTTTAGCCCGTCCCATCACTGTGCGGTAGAAGCAGACAGGGGCAGGTAGCTTAACTTAATGCCGACTGTTCGTTCAGGTGGACGTGTGTGCTCTTTACGGTGGATGTTCATATTTCGAGGATATACTTCTCTCGTGATGTAAAAAACGCACGGTAGTCACAGCTTTTAAATTTTGATGTGTTTCAGTTTTAAATTTGTTAGGTTGTAGTTAGCAGCTACGCCTTTTGCGCCTCGAGACGGGCGGAGGTTAGCGATTTCAATCACCATACAACATGTCAACATACAAATGTCGACCCAACAAACGCCGCCAGCAAGCCAAACTGGCCATGTCCCCATGCCGAAGCGCCAGTTCTGCGGAGCAGAACAATCATCATAAAACACACTCGAAAAACTGTGAGAAAGTGTGACCACCGTATGTTTGTTTACGCCAGAAAGTCTATCTTCCAAATTTGAACTGCCCCAGTAAACGATAAGTCAGTACACACATGTCCGTCTGAACGGACAGTCGGCGTAAGACTGCTGGCCCGGCTCTTTTCTGTTTCTACCGAAATATGTCGGGGCTGGCTAAAATTGTGAAATGGCCACTGCAGGGAGCTCCTCGCTTCACTCGGGCCCAAAAAGAAGAAAGGAAAAACAGATATTTGCAAACAAATGTTAGCTTTATTGACACCATGTGAGAACTGCAATGAATTCCATTGCACACATTTTCATATATACATATAAGGAGGGAGAGAGAGGACCACCGAATCCGTCGCTTTGTATATGTTTCGTCCAAGTATACTCGAGATATATTGTTAATATTGGGCCTGCGCCTATTAACAGTGTCTAGTATTCTTCACTAGACTCTTTAGAACTCAGAGCCAATAGTCCCAAGATGTATTTGTCGTGCGGGGGTGCCAGGAAGAAGTAGACAGTTTTTAGATTTGTCCAACCAAGTGCCCTTACCAAAAGACGGCCGTGAAGATGATCCGAGCTGTCCGGGGGCCACTACTCGTCTGACGCGTTCGAGTCCGCCGGCGCTGATCGCACCGGCGGGCCCTGCTCGAGGGCTGAGGCGCAACCGGATACTACGCTGTCGCTAGTTCCTCCTTTGGCGCGAGAATATGAATTTTGTCTCTCGACATCCCCCCCCTTTTGAAGAAGAGCGTCCCGCTCATAGCCTAAAATTGTGTGTAGCGCGAAAGGGCGAAATAGCGACTTGAGATTAACATCAGCGTCAGAAATCAAATGACTCTACAGTAAGATTTTATTCTTCGCAAAATTTTATGTTTGAATTTGAACTCACTTGGTTGGCAGGTTTATTCCCTACAGCTATTTACATGCTACGGGCCCTAATCTGTTTTTTTTTTTTCCTACTCTAAAAACTCTTAAAAGTAAACCTTACACTACTCTGAATTTAACACTAGACTTATACCTACGCGTCCCCTCCCTCTTAAAGAAAAATGCCCTCATTTTAGGGAAAAAAAAAATTTCTACAATAAGAAAAAAATAATAATAAGACTTTTAACAGGACTTTTAACGGCGCTGGTCGTCCACGACGGCGGTCGTCTGCGGCGCTGGTCGTCCACGACGTCGGTCGTCCGCGGCGCTGGTCGTCCACGACGTCGGTCGTCTGCGGCGCTGGTCGTCCACGACGTCGGTCGTCCGCGGCGCTGGTCGTCCACGACGTCGGTCGTCCGCGGCGCTGGTCGTCCACGACGTCGGTCGTCTGCGGCGCTGGTCGTCCACGACGTCGGTCGTCCGCGGCGCTGGTCGTCCACGACGTCGGTCGTCCGCGGCGCTGGTCGTCCACGACGTCGGTCGTCTGCGGCGCTGGTCGTCCACGACGTCGGTCAAAACTTGAACGGTCGTAATGAGACCTCGCTGGCTGCCTAAATTTTTAACAGCTACCTTTGGGGCAGCAGGCTCTTTCCTGGCCGAAATAAAATTTCTGATAGACGTATATTTAGCCAACTGCTCCCGTGGGGTCCCCCGTGTCAATGAACCCACGAAACTGTCCATTTGGTCGTCATATTTTCTGTTTGTTTTTTTTTTTTGAAATCCAAAACTCTGATTTTAAAAAGTTTTGATAAGCACTCTTAATGGCGAAAAAAAAAACTAGTATGAATTTTCCACAGCACTGCACACCGTCGCGGATCGTCTTCGCTACCACTGCACCCCGGTAGGGTGTCGGGTGTCGCACCCGCACCACCGCTCGGCGACCGTCCGCCGCCGCGTGGTCAGCACGGGCACGGCACGGCACGCTCTGGCCCGCAGGTGCGGCCGAACACGTGGAGCGGAAAATTTTTTTTCAAAGAAAAAAAATCAAAATTCCAGGGGAGAACTTTTACGTACTATGACTTACTTGCTATTCACTGATTTTAAAGGAAAAATTCACTCGCACCAATACTTAAAAAAAAACACAACAAGAGAAAAAAAAAACACACACACCCGTGGTGGTACGCACCACGCCGCACTCAAATTTGACCAATTTTCACGTAAAAACCACCAATCAGAGTTAACCCGCACCAATGACTATACAGTGGGGTGACCTGATCAACTCTTAACGGCTAATTTCTACTACTAAAGAAAAAGGAGGGCCTTCCCTCAACACGTGTGCGCTCGCGCACGTGTGGCTAGCCACTAAATAATACTTATTAATAATACTTATTCTAGCTAACCGTACCTAGACTGGCCAAGATCACAATGAGAAATAAAGGAGAGTCTAGGGAGACGAGCAGAAAGAGTGGTAAGGGGACCTTCCGACCGTTCTGAAAGAAGGGTCAGAACCACGCAACCTCCACCATGTTAATATTGGGCCTGCGCCTATTAACAGTGTCTAGTATTCTTCACTAGACTCTTTAGAACTCAGAGCCAATAGTCCCAAGATGTATTTGTCGTGCGGGGGTGCCAGGAAGAAGTAGACAGTTTTTAGATTTGTCCAACCAAGTGCCCTTACCAAAAGACGGCCGTGAAGATGATCCGAGCTGTCCGGGGGCCACTACTCGTCTGACGCGTTCGAGTCCGCCGGCGCTGATCGCACCGGCGGGCCCTGCTCGAGGGCTGAGGCGCAACCGGATACTACGCTGTCGCTAGTTCCTCCTTTGGCGCGAGAATATGAATTTTGTCTCTCGACATATATATCTCGATGATATATATCTCGAGTATACTTGGACGAAATATGTACAAAGCGACGGATTCGGTGGTCCTCGCTGCCGGAATGATCTCCAGTACCCCTCACCGTCCAGCCTCGGCTGTCGCTCTTGTGCGGACACTCGGCGGCTCGGCGCACGCTCTCAGTGTGTGTCGAGGAGCTGTCACGAGTGCGTCGCGATGAAATGGAACGAAAGCCGCGGGTTCATAAGCAAAAACTGCGGCCGCCAACCACATTTTAGTAAAGCGTGAACTCTCCTATGCCTCACACCCATATCGTGGATAACTATACCGGGCTCGGGCACAGGCTGCCCCGGTACGCCCTGCGTGCCCGGACCTGCCTAATGGCGCGTTTCGCTCGTGCCAACCCTTAGGACGTGTAGCTAAACACAGTGCCGGTCGCCCTCGGGAGTCAAGTCCCGCGCCGGCTGGGCTAGGGCCTCTCGACCACATTGAGCCAGAAGCCCTTCTTGGGCGTGGGCGAGAACGCCGTGGGGATGAATTCGAGCTTAAGGTCCGTCTTGCGGCCCACGCTGAAAGAAAACTTGTCCAGGAGGCCAGCTAAGCACAACTTCATTTCGAGAATCGCGAAGCGCTCGGCAACGCAGAAGCGCGGCCCTTCGCCGAAGGGTAGGTAGGCGTAGGGGTGGCGCTGCTGCTTGGCCTCGTCGGTGAAGCGGTCGGGGTCGAAGCGCTCCGGGTCCGGGAAGAAGTCCGGGTCGTGCGCCAGCTGCCAGACGGGGATCCACACCCACACGCTCTTGTCTATGACGAGCTCGGAGTTCGGCAGCTGCGGGAACACACAGTGGGTGACATGAGTGGTGGTCGTGCGGACGTCTCAGGGTGCTCATTCCAGCGATGCGACATTCCTAGCCCCGCATTTAAGTTAAGTTTTGCGCTAATCTAAAGGACTGCCATATAGTCATTGAATGCCCGGACCCGGAAATATTTCCTATGCTACTGACATGTTTCCAATAGCACTTGAAATATTTCCAGGCCTCCAATGACTGTGCAGCATCCTTCGTGACTATCTGCTGACGATCATTTAGCCTTCGTTTGTAAAACTTCCTACCTATAACATGTCTAAATAACACAAAAGGGAGGTAATCGCTAACTTTGCCTTATTGTTTTAATACGCGTGCGCATTCCTAAGCGTCTAGTAGCCTACACACGTTAAAACGGAATTGCACCGCAGAGTAAATTTAGACCAACTAGCTTAAATTTTAGCATTCCAGCTAATTGTGCCGCAGCAGCAAAATATCCATTCTATTACGCTTCTGACCTGAACTGTCCTCTTAACTCGCTCTCAAAGTTTGTCTGCACCTGACTGGGGCAGCGTGTTTTGTGACGGATTGCCTAAAGCACCAGAGCAGGGGCGCCACAGGTCCTCAAGCTATGAAAATCCAACAACTTAGCAAAATAAGCATCCGAGCCGCCCTGAATGTTTTCCGTTTGGGAGGCGTTCGTACCTGGAAGGCGGTGGTGGGCTCCCGGGTGAGCGTGCCGACTGGGCAGTACTTGCGCAACACCTCTCGCAGGATGCGCTCGACGAGCTCCATCTCCTGCACGGCCTCGTAGGTGAGGCCGCCGTGCCTGGCGCTGCAGGCGCGCACCTCGGCCGCGGCGCGCTGCTGCAGCTCCGGGTTCACTGACAGTTCGTGCAGCGCGAAGCCCACCCCGTTGGCGTTGTTCTCGAGGCCAGCGGCGAAGAAGACGAAGGCCTGGGCGGCCATCAGTTTCTCGTTGAAGCCGATGTGGTGGGCGGTGCCCGCCTCGCGGCTGTCGGCCTCCCGCAGCTGCATCATCAGCTTGACCAGGTCGTTGCGGTCCACCCCATTCTTCTCGCGGAACTCGACCGTCTCCTTCATGAGAGACAGGAAGAACGTGGACGCCTTGCCGAACAGGCTCTTGAACGGCAGCAGCTTGACGAGGGCGGGGTGGATGGAGGACAGGAAGAGGCGGATTATGAACAGCAGGTTTGCGGAGAACACCTCGCGCGACGTGGCGTAGAACTCGTTCTCCCCGCTCAGCGAGTCGCACGTGACGCCGAAGGCCACGGAGGCGATGATGTCGGTGGAGTAGCGCACGAGCAGGTCCCTCATCTCCACCTCGCCGCCGGCGCCCTTCTCGGCGGCCAGCACGCGCAACCGTGCGTCCAGCTTCTGCCCGACATCCGTCATGAGGGGATACATGACCTTGAGCTTGCCGGACGTGAACACGGGGCTCAGCTTGGAGCGCAGTGCCTTCCACCGCGGCCCCTCCAGGTTGAAGAGGTGGGCGCTGAGCGGGTCGTTCTCCTCATCGAAGGCCTGCCCTCGTCCCTGGAAGTGCGAGTACTCCTTGGTGAGGATCGTCTTGATGAGCTCCGGGTCCAGGGCGACCAGCACGGGGCGGCGCGCCTGGAAAGTGCCGACGAACGCGTGCTTCCCCTTGTACTTTTTGTAGACAGGGTCCAACAAGGACCAAAAGGACTTCCCGAAGGGCAGGCCGCCGCCGCGGTCTCCGAACAGCGAGAAGGGGTTGGCCGAGGGCACCCCACGCTTGTGCCAGTAGTTGAAGTTCCACGAGAAGTAGACGATGAACAGGCCGAGGAGGCCGGCCACGCCGCCAAGCAGGATCGAGATGAGGGCCATGGCAGCGTTGCGGCAGGCGCGGGAGGTGTGTGGCCTGTGGCGAGGCCGCCGATATAAAGGGCCACGGCCCCACGGGCCGGTAGAAGGGTGCGGCGGCAGAGCGGGGGCCTTTGACGTCACCTGATAACGGGCTATCCACGTTACGTTATCAATCGGAGTTTTCGAACACCACCCGTCAACAGGCGTAATCAGTGGTCTAACCCCGCCTCACAATGGGATAAAATTGGCAGAAAGCGGACTGAACTTTATTGATAGTTCCGAGGTCATTTTAGGCCTTCAGAGGCGTTTCATAGCTTTGCTAACTCGTACACCAAAGTAGTCGCAAATTGCTCCCCGACCCAGGAAACAACATTCTAAAAGGTTGCCTAGATCCAAATTTCGAAGAAAGTCCACCAAGAAACTCACTTAGACGGGGCTTGTGACTTTTTTTTTTGGGGGGGGGGCATTTATTTTACTCTCGGGTAGATTTTTTCGGCCTCTAGCGACAAATTCAATACTTTTGCGACGCGACGAGGCCTCAAAAAATCTCCAGTTATCTAGGAGTAAAAGTTCCCCCAAAATTGTCAAAAGCCTCGCTTTAGAGTGCCTCTGGAGCCCAAAAATGATCTCCGAACTATCAAAATAATGTAGTGTGATTTGTGGCAATTTCATTTCACTGTGAGCCTCCTAAAAGAACGTCATCAGCGGCACCTACAGGAAATGCGAGAAAATGTGAAGAATCGTGAAGCCACCATGGGTTGAAGTTGCGCGCGTACCGTGCCGGGACGGTCCCCGCCCAGTCCCGCTGCACAAGTTTGTGGGACAGGCAAACGAGGTGTACGCGTACGCGCACCCACCGACCAGGTTTCAGCTAAATGCAGTGGTCTGCCGACTTTTGGGCTGGGTTGCCCCAGCTGCCTTTTGATTGTTTCGGACCTGCTCAGATTTTTTCGCACTTTTCGGCATTCCGCCCTACTGTGAAGCGGAGCCGGCACCGAGGTTTGGCGGAGGGACCGTCCAGCTTATTTATCGCTTCAATACAGGTAACACTACGCAACTCACACAATAGAACGAAATTAGATTTTAAGTAAGGTTCAGACCATAGAGCCAAGCTCTGACTGTTAAAAATATTCTTATCAGATTACAAGAAATCCTTGACATATTTTTTTGCTGGGGTCCCTGTTAGCAACAGCGGTGTTTCTTGTACTTTAATGTTCACGATAGCTTGAAAAACGCGATATCAAGTCATTCTCTCTGACAGGACTTTGCCTGTAATGTCACAGGAACACCCGGGAAATAACGGGAAAAGTCGTAAAAAAAACGGGAAATACCTTGTAAAATCTCTGTTAAATTACAAGGCAAATTACAAGAAAATGTTAATAAACTTTTTCATCGTCATTTTATAGCAGAGTTTTTACAGTGTACCACGTGGAAACGGAGTTGGCACATTTAAGTTTTTCATGTTTTTCATTCTAGTGAAGAACATTTAAAATTTTTAAAATTTTGGGTACACTTTAATCCTGTTTTCGGCCGATTTGGCGGCTGTTTAACGACGGCAAACTTCCGCCACAGAACCTCTCGCGGTAGGGGTGTGGCAGGTGGAGGCAGTTGTACCGTAGTACAACAGTCCGCATCGAGGTTCTTGGGGATTTCTGATGTTTTGCATTATTTTGGGAATGGACGTCGTATCCTCCAATCTCCCCCCCCCCCCCCCCCCCCTTCCCATGTCTGGTTAGAGTGTCACATTTATCCTAACGTGCTAAAATACTAACACAGAAGACGCAAAGCACAAGACCTGTGACACATCTGAGGCACTTACATGGAGCCCTCACTACTGCCTCTTACATAAAAATAAATTAGTGCTCCCGAATAGGGATTTAAAATTTCCGGGAACTTTCAAAGTTCCAAAAAGAAACGAAATATTTTCGAAATTTTCGGAAAATTTGAAATTTTTACCGATAGCGCCAATAGCGCTTCTGTATTGTACCCCAAGGTATAAACTACTTAAAATAGTTCTTAGAAAGTTAAATATATTTCTTAAAATGTATTGTATGTCTTAAAACGTATTTTACGGAGTGCCTGTAGATAAGAGCCAAATCAAATAATTTAATCATTCTAGCGAACAGCTCACCGCAACCACAGTTCAACAGAGCAGCTCCATCGTCGCGGGTGGTCGCAATTTGTCTTTCGAAAATTTGATTCTGTAGTTTTGGACCTATTTCTCTCCGCGTGCGGTGGCTAAAACGAGATCGGGAAGTGATTTTTTTGAAAAGATATAGTAGTGATGCGTCGGGCTGTAAGAGCTACGTTTTAGTGCCTTCTTTCATTTCAAACTAATATCTACCCGATTGCATGAGTGTTTATGGCTTTTCTCCGCAAGCTCTGCACTGCACGCGTTGTCCGCTACCAGCAGATACGGATTTTAATCATGACCCTTGATTGAGATTGTCGTCAAAATACTACTGTCCTTTAAAGAATTAGGTATAGGGAGATCTGTTGGAAACATTTTGATACCTTGCTTCCATCTCTTTGCACCTACCTTCTTAGCCCGTCCTTTTCGGTGAACAGGAGCCGGGCTTTTAGTCGAAGACGTTTTCAAAACGGGCCCGACAACTTGGGTCGTGACTCTGTAACACGCCGACTTTCCAGAAACTCCACGCAACGGATCAGTCTCAGCTTTTAGATTTCAGTACTATAATATTCGACACACAAAATAACGAGCCACTTTTTCGAGTAATTGCGTTTGAAATATTTCGAAGTATTAGGAGAGGTAGGATATTTCATTGCGTGCGGTTGGCACTGTCGTCCGGCTGCCCAGCTGTTCTTAGGTGGCTGATAATGTTTCGGTAATGAAACGATGTATTTTGCCGTTGGTATTCTGTGGGACATGGTATTTGGATATGTGATGCAAGATTCCCTGTTGCTGCAGCCGGAGTTGGGTAACGATGCCAGGTAAGTGACAAGTAGTACGCAGCATAAGCAACATAAGGGGGTCACAGATTTATATCAGAGGATATCTTGAAATTTCTAGACCCTCATGAAACACGTGCGTGTGGTGAGGCGTGTGCGACACTTTGCGGCCGCCATAGGCGCTTACGGAGGTTGTATGAAAGGGACCAGCTGGTACCAAATGAGTACCAATCGCGACAAGTCAAGTTGAAGCTAGTTTTAGAACCCGGACTATCCAAATCGCTTGTAAAATCTGCTCCGAAATTTAAATAAATTTGCTATCCTCCATGCGGGCGTGAGTTTATCGACTATCCCAAACATTTGAACAAACTTTCGTCAACGAAACGTTACCGACCGAGTTACGGACTGCATTGCGACTGAGGTGCGGGATGAGCATGTGCTTCTCCGTCTCTCTTGCACTCCAGCAGCTAATCGGATGCCCCATATCTCTCATACTTCCTTAGTCTGTGCTACGCAAAAAGACAACAATGCTTTTGTGTGTGCAGAGCAGGCCTAGTGACCCTAACGGAACTCCTTGCCGATGGCCAAGTAAAAGTTGCTAATTACTCAAGGGAGACCCTAGAACTAAACCAGACCGCACCAAACGCCTTATCGCTCTAATTTTAGATGAGTAGGCCGTTTAAACGAAGTTTCTAGCACCACTACACTGCAAACACAAATGCATGACTTTACGCATTACTTACTGTATAGTCTCAGACCGTGCACTTCCTAGTGCATTGTTTCCCACCACGCTTTAGGAAATGTGTGGTAGCAGGACCATGCATTAGGAAATGTGTCGTAGCAGCACCACGCATTAGCTAATGTGTGGTGTCAGACCTTGCATTAGGAAACGTTCGGTGTTCACCCCCACGACACCACACATCAGCTATTGCACGGCATGCGACCACACGTTGGTTATAGGGTGGTCTACAACCGTGCGTCAGCTAATGCGTGGTCTCAGACCACGCTGTAAGAAATGCGTTAAGTCATGCATTTGCATTTGTAGTGTATAAAGTGTGTTTTGAAGGGCAGTCAGGCTCCGGCAGAGCTGCGATGAGGCGCGCTGCGCAGCCTGCCGGGCGGGAGTGCAATAAATAGGGCCACGGGCTTCACGCCGCACAGTGCCATTCAGGTACCCGGAGGACCGGGCAGCTCCGGCTTCCGGGGAGGACCTGCGCGGAGCCCGTGCTCAGAGTTGATGCCTGCACACTGCAGCCACCGCATTAGTCACGCACGTGCACGGCGGAACCGAGAGGCCTTCAAATTTCAAACGATTGATTCGGGACTAGGAAAAATATGGATTTGGAACTCGACGTCCTTGCATGATGGCGATTAAAAGGGTACCAAATACGAATACATAGCCTCTATTTGTGGGGATTTGGTTAGACCGCACTAATTAGACCTTACCCTCGACCCAATACAAGCTATGTTATACTGAACCACCATGAACTGCGAAACAGGTAAGCCCTGATCCCTGCCCCCCCCCCCCCCCCCCCCCCCCCAGAAAAGAAAGGAAAAGAAAATTATGACTGATCACTCTATTTTATACTAACGCACGGTCCGGCTGATGCTCGGGGACAGTCAGAAAGGGAGGCGGGAGTATTGGTTTGAACCCCGGGCTGCTCGCACTGAACACGTTTTCCACGAGTAAACACTGCGCCACTGCTATAAGCACATGACAGCAATGTTTGCGAAGTTTCCGCCTCTAATTTTAAGGTCGAGAACCCCCTCCTTAACTCCCCGACTGCCTTTCCGGTCTCTCGAGTAACGACAGTTGATCGACCGCGATTGAACTTCGAAATATAATAGCCCAACACCAATTAAATTCGAAAATTTTGTTGTAATTTTTGTAGTGTTTTGTAGTGTTGTAGTGTTAGGGACCAAAACATAGGTATTATATGAGTATTATAGGTATTATAATGTATTATACGAATATTATATGTATTATACGGCATTATAAGTATTATAAGGTATTATAGAGGTATTATAAAGGCGCGTACCGAGCACTATACGAGTCGTTCCCCCTCGCACAAAATATTCTGGATTTCCCTGATATTGATCTACTTATCACGGTAAAATGCAGTCCTGGAAAAACCAGGACTGAATCGGCCGGAGCGCCGTGTTCCAGGACCGTCCCGGAAAGTGGTGACCAAACTCCTTGGACTGTCCTGGAAACGATTCAGGACTAGCGGGGGACCACGGGGGTAGCAAAAGCGATCCATATGTTACAAGAATAACTGCACCCACAAAAATCCGTTCTCGGATCAAGAACATTGCTCTCAATATGAGTACATCTTGCTCCCAAATGATTCGAGAACATTTTGATATGTAGGTAAGAGCAATGTTCTTGACCCTTGTCGCCACGCGTGCTCAACCGTCGGTATAACTTACACAGAAAATACATTTGCCCCAACCGAAATCCGAACCCAAGGGACTAGATCACCTGACCAGGAAGCTCAAAAGGGTCGAAATGTGAACTCCGTAGCTTTCCCATTGTCTGAGTTCATTCTTACTTGGTGCCAACATTGCTTCGGCAACTCCTAGCTTAGAGCCCCATGTTAGAAGTTGATTTACCGGCCCATTACGAGCACCCTCATGCAACCACAGTCGAGCAGTAGTGAGGCAAAGTCGGTATCACAAAATTCCACTCTTGGCTACGGAGTTCACACAATGTTCCGCCACGGGCCAGAACCACCGACGGGGGACCAAATCATGTTGACAACAATGGCCTCACCTCGAGTGAGTGGGGGCCTGACATAGAAGGCGATGGTGGCGGTTTTTAGCCCGTCCCGACACGTTTCGGTAGAAACGGCGAGGAGCCGGGCTTATAGTCTGATGCCGACTGTTCGTTCGGGCGGACGTGTGTGCGCAGACTTATCGTTGACGGAGGAAGTTCAAATTTGAAGGGTAGACTTCTTTTGTGGAGTAAAGAAACGTACGGTGGTCACAATTTTAAAATTTCGTCCCGTTTCTGTTTTATGAGAATTGTTTGATTTGTTAGGTTAGGGTTGGCCGCTGCGTGTGGTGCGCCTGCAAGGCGCACTCCGTCGCGAGTCGGGACGGGCTGAGGTTAGCGATTTTAATCGTTACAAAAATATATACCACCGGACACATCTCGAGTGACTTCAGGCGGGGGGCGGAGGGCCCCGCAAACGCCGCCAGCTTGTTGTTGCTCGAGCGTCGGCGTTTGACTTGAATTCCGGTAAGTACGCATTAACGTTGTGAACACCGTGTCGCACCTCCGACTGCAAGGACTTAATTATAAAAGTCCATTTTGTCACCAAAAGTTGTCTGCTGACGTCCTCTGAAGTCCCAGAAAGTCGCGAGCTGCCAAGTGGCACGGTTGCCGGTCCAGGCCGGTGTATTTGAGTTTCAGAATGTGAACTCCGTAGCTAATTTTGCTCCGTTCACGAGCCGAAACAGACTTTCGTTTTTTTTTTGCGCTTAGCTCTTCTTTTGCGCTTCAATCTGGTGTCATTCAGTGTCGAACAAGACTGAAGACTATTGTGGTCGAGTCTGGGATGGTCTGGGAAGGGGTGGGGCGGACCTGAGGTTATGGTTTCTATGCACGTATACAAATACATGCTGTAAATGAATGCTTTCACTAATCCCTCCTTATTTTGTTTCAGTATCGCTTTATTGGCTGAGCGATAGCGAAGCCCTGGACCGACTGGGTCCAAAATGTTTTGTCTGTCTGCTTGTTTGTCTGGCCGCGCGATATCTCGAGAACGGTTAGACGTAGAAAGCTCAATTTCGAACCACATCTTTCTTGCATCATACCAGAGTCAACCGCCCCTGAGAGGGGGGGGGGGGGAGGTAAGACAAGCCAGAAAGAGGCAAACTCCGATGTTGTTATAGTAGAAAGTACCCGGCGGTGGAAAACTTCGCCATTTTTCATGGGAAGGTGTGAACTCCGTGGCCACGGTAAACACTCCAGAACCTGTAAATCTGCAGGAAGGCGGAATCTATCGTCGTCGTTCTCCAAATCTATTCCCAGTAGTGCCATCTGAAGAATAGTATGAAAAAAACGGACATTTTTAACAATTTTATACGAAATGGATGCCTTGAAAGTGACCCGTATTCTGAGAATCACCCACGAGTGGCGGCCCCTTCCTTACTCGTAATACAGGTCACTCGCGCGGTGGGATGCGCCGCACTATGTGCGGCGGCCAGCGCTAACCTGGAAAATCTAAAAATTATCACAGGAACGCGACAAAATTTGGTAATTGCTGCTACCGGGCGTCGCACGCTCCGTTATGAAGTTGCCCTCCACACAGTCTACGAAGAAAATGAAATCTTCGTATAATCTTTCGTATTGAGAAAGATTTCTTCGTAGGCTACGAAGAATGCTTCGTAGTACAAAGAATCCTACGATGACACCATTTTCTTCGTAGGATTTTTACTGTGCAACTGCTATCTAAGAAGGGTTCTTTTTTCTTTTATTATTTTCCTCTCCCTCCGTGATGTTCCTTCTCTTTTCTCATTTCTTTGCCTTTTCTTCTGCCTTCCCTTATCTCCTGCTTTCTTTTCGTTCGCGCCTCGGGACCTAACGTACCTGACACATTACACTGTAAGGGTTTGTCGTTTTTAAACGACTTTTTGAAGAAACTAAATTAATCAAGGAAACTTAGTAAAATAACGACATTTTCTTACGCACGATAACTAGTCATCAGGCATGTGTCATAGGCTGAATTGACTTCCTCATGGTTGGGATGAAATGAAAAAAACATCGCAGCGTTATCCTCTAAAATCGATGCTATTTGCCCTCTGTACTATGGAAGGGGCCTTCAAATTCCTCATGTTTTTCGTTATAAAACGAAGAAATCTTCGTAAAAATATTCGATGAAAAACGAAGGTCTTCAGTTCCCAATTAATTAAACGATCTTCGTTATTCCACGACTGAATTTTTTACAGTGTAGGTAATGCGTCACTCTAAATGTCCATGGGACTATTCGTCTAATGAAATGTTACGTTTTTAAGCAAAACACGACACTGGACAATTTTTATCGTAAGGGTGGGGCAAATTGTAACATGTGAGATTAAATTTGTCCCATGATAATGCTACAAGTTGTATCTCAGTTATGCTTTGTTTAAAAGCGAAACGTTGTATGAGACAAAAGTGTTCTACGGCATTTAGTGTCTGACGTGCGACTACTCGTGTGTGCTCTAGCAGAGTACACCAGGGACGCAGCCTCGTGCTCCTGACGACACCGCCCGCCTCAGGATGCCGCTCGACGTTCTCCTCCCCTTCAGCATTTTCACACAAGAGCAGAGTGCACGGAAAAAAAAGATTAGTTGGCACAGCTAATTTGTTCGTTGATTTTAAGACAAGCACAAAATTTAGTTGCAGGAACTAAGATTTCGTTGGGGGAACCAAGATTTTGTTGGGGCAACTAATTTTTAGTTGAATCAACGAAATCCTTAAAAATGAGACTTTTTGCTGCGGTAACCGATAGTTCATTGTTTCAACGAATTCTCAGTTCCCGTAACTAAATTTCGTGTTTGTCTCAAAATCAACAAATAAATTAGTTGTGCCAACTAATCATTTTTCTGCGTGTGGGCGTCAGTAAGTGATGCTCAAGTGCCGCTATCTCAAATGCGGGCAGCTTCGAGATCTCTTGCACCTAAACAACGATCTCGACCCGAGTGGTAGTACATATAGACCCGCTCGAGTGGTCGACGCTGTCGTGAGCCCACGGTTCGGCCACACGTATAATTCTAGGAATAGTGTTGTTGCACTTAGTAATCCGGGGATCTGAAGCTGTCGCTGGGGCTCGCTGTTGTATTCCTCGAGGGGGAAACCACAGCGATAAGAAGTGTCCGTACTCCTCCCGCTGGCCCTATTGCCCTCATTGCGCAACTATCGCACCCATTACGCACCCTATTAATTATTTACATTACAATCTATTACGCACAGTGCTCTACCCGGACATTACGGCACGGCCGAAGAAACGTGTTACAGAGACAGTTTGGGCTGGCCCATCCCATGGGGAAAAATGGTTTAGTTACGCCACCTAAATGTTAGCTGAGACAGCTGATGTGTTGGATCATACCGGTTCAGCAGACCGCCTCAGTTGTGCCTGCCGTGTGTTTGGACACTCCAGCTAAAATCATGTTGGCCGTCGGGGCGAAGTTGATAATTTGCAATCTCTGTTTAGCTTTGAGAAAAGACACACATTTGTATCTGAGATTACGCCCCGGCGGCCATGCCAGCTTACCGCTACCTTAGGTGGTCTACTGCGCTTGCAGATGTTTGCAGCAGCGAATGCGTTACCCCTTTGTAAAGAAACCCGGGCGGGCATAGCGCGGGCGTAGCCCGGGCGTCCCTTGGCAAACGAGATATCTAATGACTATCTGAAAATTGTCGCACCTCGAGGCACGTCCTTTAGATGACAGCGAGACTTCACTTAAAGAGACGTCAGACAATCACCCGTCGACCGCCACACATTCACCAGACAAAATCGAAAGCCGCTAATTAGAAAACTACCAGAGACTGTAACCGTGGGTCGCCCAGGATGGCCCAATCGGCAGACAGTGAACTCTTCTCAGATAACACGGTCGCCAGCAGAGTTTAACTCGTCCGCGGAGTAGGTACTGCCGGGAGGGGCCGATGTAGCCGCCGTCCTAATAGGCACGCGGGCTTGAGGAAAGTCGGGGGCAGTGATGCCGCCACGTCCGCCTTTGGGGGCGCAAACTGCCTCCTCGAAGGACCTCGGGGGCGCAGTCCGCCTCCACGAGAAACCATAATTTGAAGAGACCGAGATCCGGAGAGATTTTTTTTTTTAATCATCATCGGCCCTGCCTATCACCAGATTAGGTTGGCTTGGGCGTTGGCCTCAGTGTGTGGGGGCCCGGCTCCCCACACCGAAGAAGTACCTGGTGGGGTGGAGGGTGAGGCCCAAGCACCAAAACCACCAGGCTTTTGCTGCAAATAAAAGTTGGGTTAGTTTATAATTTTGCCGCAATTATTGAGGGGGTGCATAAGTTAAAATAATAAATTAGGATGAAATTTTTAAAAGCCCCCTAAAGGGGGTGGCCATAAGATAGAAAAGTTTTGCCAGGGATGTTCCCTGGCGCACCCAGATTTTTGAATAAAATGTAAAGCAATGCCGGGCATTGATAAAAGAGATGAGGCCAATGAAATAAATAGGAGGGTGAGATGAATTAATTCTAAAATAAGAGAAGGGCGGATCCGGGGGCGGGGCGTGCGCGTCCTCGGGTTGGACCTCTAGGACCCGTGCACCCCTAACCCGTTCCTATAAAAAAGGGGGTCCCTAAGGGGGCAGGTGTTGGAGCGGGAGGCGTTTTTTCCAGTACGAGGGCTGTCGAGTGAGCTGGACGCCCTCGTACTTGCCGATTTGGCTGACTAGGGGATTGGCGTGCTGCCAGCACTTGTCCCTAAAAGTTTGAGCTTGTATGTCTAAGAAGTGCTGGAGCGGTGGAAAATTAGCGGCGGTGTAGACATTCTCTTTCTTGACGAATTTCGGGATTTTATAAATTTTCCGAATCCACCGCCGCTCCTGGATGTATATAATTTCTTTCCAGGTATCAGCCACCCCTAGCCAGCTCGGCGTGCCGTAGGCAATGATCGGTCTGATTAGTGCCTCGTAGAGTGTTTGACGTGTTTGCTCCGAACACCTGCTAAGAGGGATTGCCAGTCCGTCTAGCTGTGCCGTCCGCGCGATGACTCTGGACTTCAGGTCTCGGATGTGTGCCTGGAAAGTCATGTTGTTGTCGTAGTGCACCCCGAGATACCGGCAGTTCTCCACCACCGGTATCCGGTTCCCCTTGATGGTAAAACTGGGGTCAGAGCCATCCGCGGTCGGGCCGATAATCATGACTGTAGATTTGCCTGCGTTAATTTTCGTTTTCCACCGGCTGCACCACCTGTCTAGCCTGGCCAAGGTGGTTTCCATGTAGGTGCGAGCAGTGGTCTCGTCTTTGTCTTGTGTGACGTAGCAGGTATCATCGGCGTACTGGCAAGTTATCCCAGTTATCCCTCGTCCCTCAGTGGGAGTGGGCATATCGCTAATAAAATTGTTGTATAAAAACGGTGATAAAATAGCCCCCTGAGGGGTACCCGCCTTAATAGGATAAGGGGCGGATACCTCCTCACCCACCCTAACGATAAAAGACCGGTTGCTGAAATAAGAGGATAGGAGTGCTAGGACCCACTGCGGGTAGCCCGCTTTCGACATTTTAAAGAGTAGGTGTCTGTGAGGTACCCTGTCAAACGCTGCCTCTACATCTAGCGCCACCATAATTGAGACTCTCTTCGAGTTCCAGCCCGTGAGAAGATATTCGGAAATCCTTGTCAGCTGCTGCGTGGTTGAGTGGTGTGCCCTGAAGCCCATCTGGTAGTCCGGGACTACCCTTAACCTCCTCTCGATGTTAACGAGGAGGGGCAACAAGGATTTCTCGAATATCTTCGACACGCAGGGGGTGAGCGATATGGGGCGGTAGTTGCCCGGCTGGTGAGGGTCTTTGCCTTCTTTGGGGAGGGGGATGACGACCGCTCTCTTCCAGGCGTCAGGGTAAACCTGGAAAGAGATGACGGCGTCGAAAAGTTTTAATAGAAAATCCCTCCCCGCCGGGGACAGGCACTTCAGCATTTTGTAGTCTATGCCGTCGTGGCCTGCTGCCTTATTGTCTTTGCTGCTCCGGAAAGCAGCTTCGACATGTTCTTTTTGAATTCTGGGCGCAGCGCGGTATCTGAAAGCGGGCTACCTCTGGGTCCTCGACTCCTGTGACGTGCTCCGTGAAACGCTCCGCCAGGCTTTGTGCGATGAGGTTGGCCTTGGCCCCGTCTATGTAGGCGGGGCTGCCGTCCGCGGCGGTAAGCGTTGTTATCCTAGTTTGCCTGGCGTTGAGTCGTTTCAGCGATTTCCACCTAGTCGTCGTGTCATCTAAATCGGTTATGTCCTGCAGGAGTCTTTCCTCTTTCCATCCTCTTATTTCAGCAGCGATGCGGCGGTCAAGCTGATTTAGCTGAAGTTTCGTGTTTTGGTTCCTGGAGGCAAGAAATTGTTTGTGTAATTGTGAGCGCTGTTGTTTTAGTTGCCTAATCTGTTTCGGGAGAAGCCGCTTGTGTCGCGATTTGACCCTGACAGTGTTTCTGTGGATCTCCGCCGCATCGTTCAGCCCTCCGATGTGTGATTGACCTGGTCGGGCCAGGCGACGCTCTGATTAAAATGGCTTGAATTTCTGCCTCCAGGATCTCCGCCTAGCATCAAAAGAAAACCACCGGAAATTTTCAGATCGTTGAGATAATTCCATACAAAACGAAACTGCATACACCTGCAAACCGGGAAATCACGCCCTCCGATGTGTGATTGACCTGGTCGGCTATTCGTAGTAAATCATAAGGCGATTCTGCCAGGCGACGCTCTGCAGCGCCGCGCGGATGCCTTCCCAGTCCCTGACTGTCCTATACTCGGGGGGCGTGAAAGTGTTTAGCTCGTTCAGACTAAACACAACCGGTCTGTGATCGGAAAAGACGTGGGGAAGTACCTCGATATCCACCTCCGTAAGCAATTGGTGGCTGATGCCGTAATCCAGGACGGCATTGCGTCCTTGGACTCTCGGATCGATCCTCGTGTAAGTAGCAGGGATATGGATGTTCAATCGTAGTTCGTTTATATAATGATCGAGGTACCTCCCCACGTTCGAGTCCGTGTCGCTACCCCAGGCCGTCCAGTGTGCGTTTAAATCCCCCCCGATAAAAAAGTGTGGGCGATGAGTCAGTATTTTATGAATATCACCCTTCCTCCCTTTCGAGGGCGGGAGGTACACACTGACCACGTACAAGTCCCCCGCCGGGGAGGAGATGAGGCCACCTACGATTTCGGCTTGCCGCAGCCCCAAGGGGCTGGGCTCCACCTGGAAATGTAAGCTGTCGTAAACTAGGATGGCCACGCCCCCTCCCCTCGCTGTTGTGAGGCGGTCCCGCCGGTACCAGGTGTAGCCCGGCGTGTCCGGTGTCGGTATGTGTGGCTTGAGGTGTGTTTCCTGCAGGAGGACCACATGTGGGTGGGCGTCCTCCAGAAGGTCGGCAAGATGGTTTGCCTTACCGACAACGGACCCGGCGTTCCACGAGAGGACCAGTAGTGGCGCAACGGCCATGAGGGTCCTTACCACGTACTCAACCACTCCTGCAGCTCGGTCAGAGCGGCCTCGGAGCCCCGTTGTTTGAAGATGTTAAAGATGAGAATGATGCGTTTTATGAAGGCGAACACTGTGGCGACGGTGATCTCAACGGGGTCCTCGGGGTCACTTTGCTCAGGAGCGGGGGTACGGGAGGACCCGGCCCTGGAGGCGGCTTTGGCTGCGGGGTATTCAGTTCCGCCCTGTGATGAAGGGGCTGTCTTGCTGGGAGGGGCCCTACCTTGCTTCTTATTGTCCTGCTGTGGTGCTATCTTTTGCCATGCATTTTTGGGGGGCGGCCGGTTGTTGGGTCCGGGGGCCACTGACCGGTCCGATGATGAGGACGAGGAGGAGGATGTTGAGGAGGCATCCTCCTCCTGGCCAGTGTACCTCCGGTACTGCTTACACCCCTTGTAGACGGCCCTGTGCCCCTCTTGGTGACAGTTCCGGCAAACTGGCTTCTCCTTAGAGGGGCACGGGTCCTGGGGCCCGTGGCCGCCCAGGCATGACATGCATCGGTAGGTGTTCTGACAGTCCCTTCCCAGGTGGTTGTAAGAGCAGCAGCGGGAGCAGATAGGGGGGCCTGATTTGTACTCCTCTATGGTAACGATTTGGTGGCAGATGCACTCACAAAAACCATTTCTTGGGGCAAGATAAATTTTCTTCAACCAAGAAATTTCTATACTCAGAATGGTGATAACTCTAAATTTTCTTACCCTAAGTATATTTTATACTTGTCCCAAGAAAGTCAGAATTGGTTTGCATGGAGTAATGTATTTCCTTGTTTTAAGAAAATTGTTCTTGTTGTAAGACCAAAGTAATGTCTTGGGGCAAGAGTTTAAACATTGGAAGTAGTACTGCATTTTCTTGCTGCTATTCAGGTAAAATCTTGAGTGAAGAAAAGAATTCTCATAAAGTTATATCTGGAAACCACGTTCTCTGCATTGTGATCGTGAGGCAGTAATAACACAAGAAAAGTATAATGCACAGTTTTAATGCAACAGAAAGTACAGAAAGTACAAACAGAAAGTACAAAAAAAAAAAAACAGGAAAGACAGGACACCCAAACAGAGTAGAACAATTTTCGTCATATAAGAACATAAAATCAATAAAAAGATAGGACTAATAAAGTGCAGTCCTAAATGACACGGCTTTTGGCAAAAGTAGACACAGAGCAACGGTAGGAAACATGATGGACATTGTTAATAAAACGAACATGGGTTGGCCAGAAGTGAAGAAGAGTATCAATTTCAACAAAGTGCCACTGGTTACCCATCTTCACTTCGTAGGCATGTACATGCCTATCAAATCGAATTATTTCTAATTTTTGGACAACTAAGAAAGCCAAGGAATCATCAGGAAGGGAAATAACACAAATTGAACCAAAGACAGGAAGATTATCAGGACGGAGAGAAAGGAGAACAACAGCTCCAAGATAATACTGAGCACCATTGACTTTAAGCTTATTAACACAGTTCCAAACACCCTGCCTGTCAGCTGGAATGACATGAGAGAACTTATCATAATTTTTCACAGATTGAACAGGTACACAATGCAATGCTGTGTATTCAAACTTAGGAACAAGACCTCGGCCACTTAAAAACCTAAATGCAAGTTTCAGCTGGTGTCTTTTGGCAATAGTAAAGGGCAAATTAATCCTATTATGAGACTTTTGTGCAACATCACTTCCTTCTTTATACTTTGCCTCACTTCTGTAAGTTGAAATGGGGTCAAGAGGTCCTAGCAATTCCAATATTTCGGGTTCATGAACCATGAAATGGAACTTTGGTTTCAGATCTTTCTCAAACAGTCGCATGTACTCGGTATGATGCTCCATGATCAACTGACGAAGTACTGGTATATCAAAACTAAAAACTTTAGGAGCAGTAACAATATCTTGAATCTGGCGAGCTATCAAGTATAAATTCCAGACATCTTTATCTTCATCTTTAACTAAATGACCGAACATCAACCCAAAATACCTCAGAAAACATCTGAATTCATTGGCATTAAATCTTATTCGTTTATGCTTGGTAAGATCATCGTGAGAAATTAGAGGTGGCTTGTTCCTCATTTCGTTGGGTCCATAACTAAAACCTTGAATAATTTCATTAAGGTAATCTATAGAAAATCTTTTCTGTCTATACAAGTAAAACACAACATCATACATGAGATACTTCCACACGCCTTCATCAAGGTCATGCATCGTATCAACATGCACATTTTCAGACACATGGAAAAACTTAAGCTCGTTAAACACACATTCACCTTTACGGCCAGTCAAACTTGCATTGTCTACAACAAGGTCATGTTCATAAGTTTCACATGTTCTCCTCTTAGCTGGATCGGCTACAACTTGTTTCTTCATTGTCTCAATATTTTCAAAACAAATTCTACAATAATGTTTAGCACGACTAAAGCTTTCTACAAAACCAAGAACACCATTAGCACCTTTGTTATCGCCATAAACCAAAGCCAAGGCAAAATACACAGTAACATTACCATCAGATGTCACAACAGAAATCCCTTCCTCCTCCAAATATTTCAGTTCATCAATTACTTTTCTAAACGTTTCAGCATTACCTTTCACTCTATCACCAGCATGGATCAAAAGGACTAGAAATATATTTTCAAGTTGAGAACGAAATTTTGGAGGCAGACAGGAAATACAAATACAACCAGCACCCATGTTGTAAACACCAGTATGGGTCCCGAGTTCTTTGTTGGTTTCATAATCATCATATGAAAAAGAGAGAGGAAGAACAAACTTATCACCAAATCTAGGCTTAACCATAGTCTTCCACAGTTTACCTTGAATAATATTTTCACAAGGACCGTGTTCAACAATAGAGTTCTCAAGATGACGAACATAAGTAAGTATTTCATCAAAGACACCAGGAAGTTCTAAAAACCCTTTAAGAACATATCTAAATTCAATAAACTGACCAATTAAATTAACAGGTACTTTGACTACACACCCATTTTCAACACGATCTTCAAGAGCTGTTCCTAAAGAGAAAGACTTAGGCTTAATATAGGCGCCACTCTTTTCTATTTCACTTTGACGCTTAAAGTGGGTTTCCAAGCCCTCATACATATTTTCACACGAAACAAACATACGATCAATATTTCTTTTATCCTTTTCTGAAGCTGAAGAAGAAGCAAGAAGTTTTAAAACATTTTCTTTAAGAAGGTGAAGGAAACCACTCTTCAACATTTCCATGTGCCCATCAATAACTTTCTGTATTTGAGACTCTGTAAACGAGTCAGAACCATAAAGACTAGAAATAAATCCAATAACAGATTGAGCAAGAGCCGAGTCAAAAGCAGCGCTGTCTAAATTTCCTTTCTCAACATTACGATCTCCCACATCATTAACAAAGTTTGCTTCAATTACAGGTACATTACGAGATAACATCTCTTGTGCATAGTGCAGCTGCTGAAAATCCAAGTCCACATTGGAAGTATAATTAAACCCAGACCCACTAAATTCTACACTCTGATTAATTACATTTTTATCATGCTTCCCAACATGTGCTCTGAAGCTGTTCAATTTGGAAAACTTTCTGCCAAAGCAAGACAAATAACCACAGAACATATTGCTATCAGCAACAAGATCTTTGTGAACTACCACAAAATGTGCTAAGAATGCTTCACTCCCTTCAAACTGTTTCTTTCTCTTGCATCCAGAGCACACAAACATTTTAAATGAGCTTATTAAAACAAAGGCAAAACAATAGAAAATTAGAAAAATCACATTTAGAATACAAGCTAGAAGTATAGGAACAGAGGTTACCTACAAGCAGTCAAAGGAAAAAAAACATTCAATAACAAAATAAATAACGCTATAAAATGAATATACTACGCCAGCATGGCTAAGAAGGAATCCACACTTGCAAAATGCTTGTCTTCCTGAAACTGAACTTTACAAACCGCTTTCTGGAGGAGGTTCCACAGATGCTGGGCTTCTGGAGCGTAGCCATAGTTGAGAACCCAAGTTGTCTTGTAGCAAACCTCGACTGCAGAAAGAAGACTTCCCATCTTCCATGCGTTGGTGTCCACAATGACATAGGACGCCCTCACCTTGCCATCATCTTTCTGCACAGCAATATACGGTTGAAGTGGGGCCTTCAGCTTTACGTGTCTGTCCTTTCTGTCCCTGATAACTTTCTCAAAATCACTCGCACCCTGGAAACAAAATATAACGATTGAAATTAAAATCTAACTGAGCATAATATAAGCACAGAAGCACAATATAGTAATGACCAAATCTACAAAAAATATCCACAGATTCAGAAAATTTATCAAATATTTTAAATTAATACTCACTGGAACATGCAAGATGAAAGCATCCTTACACTCTTGAACAGTTTGCTTAAATACAGTAGATCCGAGTTTAACTCTGCCCCTCTGTTTGCAGAGTAGAGGCAGGGCTTCGAAGGCAATGAAATCCCTAGTACCTGAAAGTATAAGTGCCATTGATGGGAAATCTATCGAAAATCATCTTAAGAGAAAGTGTGTTATAATCTGCCAAACTTACTTGTATCATCAGCAGGACAAAGTTCCAATTTATCAACAAGATCCTTCTTATCCTTCTTGCTGAGATTTGATGTCACACCAACGGCAAACGTCAACACTGCCTCCCTGAAGGTAGTCCAGTTTTCAAAGAATGTACCAGATTTGTCCTTCAAACACTTGTACCTCTTGTCTACATCAGCAAGGACATCATAATCGTCCACAACCTACAACAGAAAATTCAAATCAATAACTGTTAACACAAGTTACTGAAAATGAAGAAAGTGCACAAGAACCGCCTTACCAGCTGATGTGAAGAAGGCATTAGGAGGATGTTGTTCCAATTTATGACATATTGGAAAGGTGCATAGTCTGGATTTCCATGGAGTTCTTTCAATCGGGGAACTGCACACACCCTCCAATGTTGCCTCACTTCATCCGCAGGTTCTCGGTTTCGGAGTAACCACTCCTTTGACCTTAACTGCTCATCAGCAAACGTAACTGAAATCAAATCAATAGAAATAAATAAATAAATAAAAAGAGAGCCCATACATCATATACTATTGCAGTGCACAACACTTAAATGTTACCTGCAGGTTGGGGAGGTGGTAATTCGCGCTTCCTTTTCCTGCTAAGTGGCAAAGCTCCCTTCTTTCTCATTTTATATTTTGAATTTTTTACTTTGTCTGGTAATTTGCCCCTGGCATAAACTTGTTCACGCCCCTCTGTTTTTGGTGGTATGTACCAAGTCTCGGCCTAAAGAAATAAAAGAATAAGATAAAAAGTAAGATTATTACCAGCTGACTGGCACTATCAAACAACATTACACACCATCTGTGCTAAATACAAACCTTCTCTTTGGGGAAAATATAAAGAATTTTATCCACCATGGTCGTGTAATGAGATCGAGTTGGGCTAAAGATTGAGAGGAGGAAAGTTCATTAGTACGGCCATGTTTTTGATATGCAAAACAACTACCACTTTACATAGTTAACATACTTAGTAACAATCGACAGCATTTTATTTGTGATGGCAAGGGTTAATGTCCCTCTGTCATCCTCCGTAAGAAACCCATCTTTCTGGTAACTTTTAAAAACTGCTTTGCACAGTGGATTACTTTTGAGCAACCTCTTTAAGTCCTGTAACAGAGCGTAGTTTTAGCAAGCTGAAAATCATTCCCACAAGAAGTGACGATAGAATTCTTACCAAATCATCAATAGCCTGGTCAGCTTTCTTGAGTAGTCGTCGCTTCTGCCCCACAACTTCAGGCCTGACTAATGGTGCAGCCTTTTTCCTTCCGTTATTGTTTTCATCATCTTCACTCACTGAACATTCAGCGCTGCTGGAACTCTGTGACACGTCACTCTTGAGCCAGTCAGGGTCACTGTCAGCATCTTCAACTTGCACAGCATCATTTCCAGATCCACCAGCAGGTGAAAATGTAGAGGAAATCTGGATCCATTTAACAGGATTGACAGAAAATAAATTTTCATTAAAAAACATGCCATTTACACAATTGTTTACAAGGATGGAATTTGATTTCTCGGTCATATTGTACCACTTACCTCTAGCAGTGAGGTCGAGCAGTCAAGAGGTTTTTCACCATCAGGCATTCCCACTACTTCCTCCACGACAATTTGGATAGGGCAAGCCTCCTCAGGGACACTGACGGTTGAAGTAGGCTTGCTAACATACGGCAGAAACGAAGGATGCAGATCCTGAAATGAGACAAAAAAAGATTCGTATTCCACATAAACACAAAATGCCAATGTTCAATTTTGTTATGTGCATGTATCTACGCATAACTAGCTACTCACACAAAAATAGTTTCTTGTGGTTAGATTAAAAATGTACTTGAGGTAGATATTCTTACGATTACCATAATTATCTTACAGCAACGCAAAATATTTTCTCACTATAAGATATAGTACTCTACTGTTAATGCGAAAATATTCTCACACTTCAAGATATTATTCAGTTTATAGCAAGAAATTCGGTGGTACCGCCAAGCACATGACTCTGATCGTAAGAGTATTTCTGCTAAGGACGAAATCATTTATGGGCTTGATGGTGATGCTGTGACGTCAACACCTCCCCCTCTCGACCGCATATTCACGGGTTCAATTTTGTGACCGCGCAACGATATACTCCTCCCTCCTCCACCTGCCGATCGAAGAAAGTGTCGTCCCGCTGAGAACACCGCGACGTGGCCACCACTACTGCCTCCCCCCCCCCCCCCCCCCCCCACCCTCCCTATCCGTACGTCTGGAATCTCAATCTGCGTAGAAGATTACGTGTGCTAAAATCAAGAACATTTCGACTGACCTGTGACGCCGTGACGTCACCCCCTCCCCTCCCCTCCCTGGCCCTTCCCAGCTGGCAGCCGGCCCGGCGGCAACCTGTGCCAGCCAGCCAGTCAGCGCAGCCAGCTCGTGTTGAGGTTCGCCGACCGGCTCGCGCGACGCGTCTCGTTCGGCTCCGGCTCAGTCCATTGTTTGCCTCCGTGGTGTGCGGAGTGGCACCGGGTTGTCGACGCCGGCTGTGTTTGCCCTGGTGAGGCTCTGGGTTTGTATGAGAGTGGAAGCTGAAGATGGAAGACGTCAACGCCGAGAGTTTGCCGCTGCCTACGACGCGGCAGCTCCTCGAAGTCATGCGGGAGTCAGATCTGGCTAATCATTTTGAGAGTAAGTTTGTCTCTTAGTTTGTCGCTGCTTCTACCCTGAACGCTGTTTAGATACCGCGATTTTCTTGCGTGACGAGCTTCTCGTTTCGACTTGTGGTGTGGTTTGGTTATGTTGGTGGTCTGGGAATTTCAGCCGTTTAATGATATATCTTCGCAAGCGTAGAATCAGTGTTCCGAATCTGGTGGGCAAGGCCTGCCCGAGGCTGTACTATCCCTTCTCGTCTCACAAGACTGTAGTGAGTGCAAGAGAGACGGAAGGCACACCGGTAGTACCTGCCTGCCTGATCCGGAACACTATGTACAATTAGGGGCCGTGCCAACACTACGTGACCGGTTTGGGAGGGTCTCTGCCGGGGGGGTTCGGCCAAATACCACGCCTTGTCGGGGGGGGGGGGGGGGGGGGGGACGTGTCATGTGACATTGGACAAAAAAAAGTCCTTTTCGCTGCGCGGTGACTTGCCCGTGCGCGCTCTCTCCGCACGGTGTGGGGTATTCCCTCGCTCACCCGGCACTCCGTGTGCCGCTGCCGTGCCGCCCGGCCCGGCCGCTACATGTTTTTTTTTTTGTGGTTTCTTATCTAGAAAAGTCACCAATTTTTAATATTTTTCTCTCGTAATGTGTGGGGGGGGGGGGGGGGAGACATATACCACGCTCGGTCACCTTGGGGGGGGGGGGGGGGCACTCAAAAAGTGACCTAAAACCGGTCACGTAGTATTGGCACGGCACCTGACAGTTCACGTTCATGCCAATATGTATTCTGGCGACAACCTCGCATCCTCTTTGATACTGTCAGTTTGTGGTGGCTTTAGATGATTACTTCACTTTCTCTTTTCTTTTGTTTCTGGTTGTCAGGTCTTGGTATATCTGCTAAGGATTTTGTGTGCCTCACTCTCATTAAAATAAAACTGATCCTACCACAGCCGCAGTTCCCGACTTTCAGACTGATTTCATTTATTGACAATTATATTACCTTCATGAAGGATCATAATTTTGTAAGAGTCTTTCCCTCAGTGCAATGTGTACCCTCCATGCGTAGTTAGAATGTGATTTATTTCAAAGCAATGTCTAGGTTCATCATGTTGCGTGCCTTATCACTTCTTTTATTTTACAGACAATCCACGAAAGTTTGGCCGAACTTACCACCCAGGTGACTGATCAGTCCCCATGTGTGTCTGCTCCCCATTCCCAGCCAACTGGGAACACTACAGTCGTGGACAAGGAAATTGAAAACAAGGTACAACAATTTCTCTCATTACTTTTCTTCTGTATTGGTTAACATTTTGTGTGGCCTTGAGATGCACGCATTTAATTTTGATTCTCAGGAAAACCAAGGAGAAAGGGATCAGCCTGTACAGAGAGAAAAGAGAGTGCGTCAAGCTCTGACTGAATCTTATGATTTTGGGGACAGCGATGACAGTGTGAAGGACGTCACATTCTCTCCTTCCAGAAATGTAAGTACAAACCCCAGCTGTGGTGCAGCAAACTGTACTCAGTGTTCAGATTTTCATTTTCTTTTTACATTCAACAGGATGATTTTTCTGACGTTGACTCCCCTGATTCCGATGTGGTTGCAAACAAATCAAACTTGAGCAAGAACCAACAGCGTACCGTTGACAAGGACTCTGATGATTCAGTGGTCGGAGAGCCGTTGGTTAATAGATGTAAGCTAGGGGAAAAGAGACGAAACACTCAAGTTTCGAATGCTGCTGTGAGTGATTTGGTGAGTGTGATGTTCCAGCACCTTCAGTAGTGATGATTGTGGTAAACAATGTTTCACGCCATTTCTCTTGCTTCCTCACAGGATTTAATACAGTTTTTTAAGGATCGCCCGTTATGTGAGGCTGTTCTTGTGAGCTACCAAAAGAATACTAAGTTAAATGAAGATGATAGGAGGACTCTCTGCAAGTCTGTGGTCTCTTGGTTGTTACCTTCAACTGATTAGTAAGATATTAGACTATTTATTTTGCTTCTCTTTTTCCTTTTACTTCATACTAATTTTTGTCATTCTCTTTAGTCGCCCGACACAGCATCATTTTAGGATCTTGACAGAAAAGCTTCTGTCTATTTTCCCTACTGAAAAAGCCAGCATGTGGTTTTTACCCCCAGGAAGTGAGGGTCGGAAACAGAAGGGCTGCAAAGGCAAACTCCCAGATAAGGCCAGGAACGCCAAATGTAAACTGCGCAAGAAGGGACTCCTACCTCAAGTGAAGAGGAGAAGGCAGAGTATTGGTGAAGAAACTAATCCTGCAGGTGTGCATTACTAATCTTGTATTCCTACGACTGTTCATGTTATTCATGCATAGTCAATAATTTTAATAATTTAATTGTAATTAACAGTTGCAGTGCCATTTGACCTACAAGAAAAGGCTTCAAAAGCCTGGTTGGCTAGAAATAACCATCCTTTTCACGATGTTCAGAAACACTGGGCCACTTGTAGAGTGCCAAGGCTGAAGGAACTATTCTTAAACTCTAGGTTGACAGTGGCGCAGTATAACAAAGATTGGAATGGCATTCTTAAACTTCCAGAGTCTTATCAACTGGTGAGTTCAAAATGTTTAAGCATTTTAAGTATTTCAGTATTTTATTCTCTGTGTTTTGTTTTTTTAAATCTCTACAGGTGTTGGATGATTTTAAAGCATTGCATGAGGTCTTCGCAGGAAAGTATGGTGGACTTCAGAGTGTCAGTGAGGATGTAACTCAGCACTGGATAGACTTTCGGGAAAAAGTTGTGCAAGCCTTGCCTCTATGTGGGCTTGGTAAAAAAGACATGGAAGCAGTGCAGGCTCGCCTTGCTTCCGCTGTGAATGAAAGTGAGTATTTTGTCGGGGAATGGAGGCAAATGTGTAGAGTTCATGTGGTTTTCTATTGTATTTCTTTGCTTTCAGATTCTAAAGATTACATCATTCTCAGTGTTTTGCCTTTTATTTGCAAACTGAAATGTATGGTGAAAGTTGGAAAAAAACAGCTGAAACCAACAGCTTTGGAATCACAAAAAGCTTTTCTGATGTGTGTTTCAGTGAGTATTTCACAACTTGAAGATTTTGCTCATGAGTGTGTCCGTGGGAGGATGGTGCACTGCTTTTATCACCTCTCCTCTCTTAAACAGTTAAAATCCATGCCTGCATTAGAAATTAGTCTGGTTATATCCATGACTCAATTTGAGGGTGAATAGATTCCCAGAAGTTCTCCTGCCATTGATTTTTTCTTTCTGTGACAAGTAAAGGGCTACCTTTCCACTCTTTCTTTTAAGAGACATCAATTTTTCTTTAGCATGTAAAATTCTTATGAAATAATTCTGACCAAAAGTATATGCGAGGCAATGCTGGGTTTTGTTTGAAATGGCGTGTCTGAGTCTCACTTTCTGATTCTTAAAACTGAAGTCCATTACTGAAGTTCAGAGGAGGCATGGTTTTTTGTTATTTTTGGTCATTGTTAAAGGTTTTGTGCGGCTTCTTGCTCATTTTAATGTACTTGACAATTCTTTCTTTATATGGAACTAATGTGCAATGGTGTTACAGGGTCCTGGAGAATTTGAAGAGAAGAAGAGGGCGAGGAGAGAGATATATGCTACACTCAAGGCTCCGGTGCAGCCCTACATTGGTGTCATTGTACAAGAGGATACTGTGTCGGCTTCTTATGTCATTGTAGATGACATTGTGTGGAAGGCAAGCAGCGTACTTCAGGCTTTGGAAGTGTGTTTCAAATCTCACTTTAGCCTTCATTGTGAGTATGCACCAGAGGCCAAACATTTATGGTTACTGATACAGCAAGCTGTCTTTGGTATTCATCTGCAAGATGATATCCATTTTGCATCTGTTACTGATTTGCTTGGGAAGTTAGACAATTTGTAAGTTTTACATGTACACTATGTACAACATATTGTAGCCATGTACTTAATTGCATTTTGCTCCAATTATTATTTATTATTTCCTACTTTTTATTTTAATTTTTTGTTTGGGTAAAATGTTTGTGTGTGAGAGTGAACGTTGCAAGGGCAAAATATCATTTAGTAAACCTACTGCCTATATCGCCCACATTGAATTTTTTCATCCAAGTCTGTTACACAATGGACCTGTTGTTTGTACTCACAGTGAGTGTTGCAGAAGAGAATTTAATAAGTTCAATAGTTTTAGGAAGCATGTTAAAAAACATAGGGATCTGCAATCTACAGTGTGCACCACAGTTCAGCCCATTGATTCTAATGATGTTTGCATTTCTTCAAAAGAAGAAAGTCCTTCACAGACTGTAAATGTTGAAACTAGCTTTGATACAGAATGTATGCCTATTGCTTGTAAGGCTGATAGTTTAAAATTTGACGAAGCTTTAACCATTGCAACCGTTGCCCATGTATCTCATTTGTACTTAGCTGGTCTAACTGAGACTCAAATTCAGTCAACTATAGATAGTAGTATTAATATGTTGAATAGTGTTTTTATTTCCTCCTTTAAAGGGAGTGTTATGAGTCTTCTGACTAGACCAGAAGTGTCCAATAGTGTTTCTGATGTTGAAATTAACAATGTATCACGAATGTTTGATTCCATAATGAATATGTATGATGGATTTCAAACCTCATACCTGCGCTCTCGAGAGTATGAAAAATGTGGAGCTTATGTTGCTCCAGAGGAGTTTGTTACGGGCACTGCTTTAAACCAGGTCTCTACTGAGGGGCGGGTTATTGTAGAGCCTGTGAAATTAAAAGGTCAATTCATTCCTTTCCATAAAGTTTTAAAAGGGTTTTTGGAGCTACCAGGGGTATTAAAATCTGTATTTGATTATATTGATAGCCTTGAAAATAGTGATAAGAGGGGAATTGAAAATGTAATTCAAGGACGGCTCTGGAAAGAAAAAATCAAGCCTATGTTTCCTGGTAAGGTAGTTTTGCCTCTCTCTTTTATGTTTGATGATTATGAGACGGGTAAAGAACTTGGTTTCCATACAGGGGTACACAGTCTAGGTGCTGGATATGTTCGTTTGCTGTGTCTCCCCCCTCAATATGCTAGTCAGTTAGAGAATATTTTTTTGGTACTGCTGTTCTACAGCTCTGACAAAGAATTTGGTAACCGCTGTGTTTTTGCGAAAGTTGTAGAGGAGTTACAGTTGTTGGAAAACAGAGGTATTCTTGTCGTGACTAACGAGAGTACCATTCAGATTTTTTTTGCTCTTTGTTTTGTGGGTGGGGACAACAAAGGGGCAAATGAAATTTTAGGATTTGTCAGATCTTTTTCTGCCAATTTTTACTGTAGAATGTGTTCATCTACAAAGACTCAAATGTGTAAATCTACTAAATTAGACATTTCAAAATCGAGAACTCCAGAATGTTATGACAAAGAATTGCGTATTAACAATCAAACACTTACTGGCCGTTACGGGGAGTGTGTTTTCAACGATCTACATTGTTATCATGTGTATGAAAATTTTCATACTGATATTATGCATGACTGGGATGAGGGTATTTGGAAGTATGTGATGACAGATATTGTCAGGTATCTAGTTCGAAACAAAGTTTGTTCATTAGATTATCTTAATGAACTTATTCAGTCGTTTTACTATGGTCCCAATGAAAACAGAAATAAACCTCCTCTTATTCTCCAGGATCATTTGAAACCAGATCACAAACTAAGGTTCTCTGCTAGTGAAATGCGTTGCTTTGTTCGATACTTCGGTTTGATTGTGGGACCTATTGTGACCAATTGCCACCAGAGAGTTTGGAATTTGTACATGTTGACCCGAAAGATTGCAGATATTATTACTGCTCCTCGCTATTTTGAAACTGAGGCTGATGACTTGTCTGACTTAATGCATAAGCATCACTCACTGTACAATAGACTCTTTCCTCAAAATTTAAAGCCAAAGTTCCATATTGCCCTGCATGGGCCGCACGTTATGGCATCTATTGGGCCTCTTGAACCAGTGTCCTGCATTCGTGTGGAAGCTAAACATAAGCAGGGTTCTGATGTAGCACGCAAATCCAATAATCGCATTAATTTGCCCTGTACTGTAGCCCGTCGTCATCAGCTCATGGTAGCTCACAGGTTTCTAGCAAGGCAAGGACTCGAACCTAAATTTGAGTATGGTAGAGTTACTGTGATTTCTATTTTTTCTGTTAAAAACAACATAGCCTTTTTGGATATCCTTCCTGCCTCACAATTAAATGAGGATTGGCATACAGTTAAATTTGTTAAAACTAATGGTATGAGATATGAATACAATTCGGTTGTGCTTATTTCTGTTAATGATGATGTACCTTGTTTTGGACGGATTCATGTGATTTCAGTGAAGGGACGGGATGTATTCTTCGTGCTGCAATGCTTGCAGGCTGTTCAATTTGATGAGCATTTACATGCTTTTGAGGTAGAATTCTCACACCAATGGAAGTATGCAAATCTTAATGATTTACATACTTTTGTCGCCTCTGACATAAGATATGTCAATTCCAAGAGGTATATACCCTTCAGATTTTCTGTGCGACATTGTTAAGTGCTTTCTTTGGGTTGCCTCATGTACCCTTCTGCTTTAAATTGTGATTTATGCACCGTGTTTTAAGTATAATGTGTGTGATGTGTATGTTCATTTCAATAACACAAAAAAAAGTTGTTCTTTTGCTGCTTCCATGCAGGCTGTGATTTGTGTATTCTATAATTTCTGTATTGTTTTTTGTGACGGTGTGATTTTGATACAATAAACCTTATGACTGTCCATTTTGAAAATCATTTGTTTTTTACTTCACTCCCTAGCTGGATATCAAATCTAAAATAATTTTGGGCTCACAACAAAAAAAAAGCTTGCTAGAACATATCACAAATCTTAGAATAAGAAGCTTCGGTTTGTGAATAGAACGTTAAATCTTATGTTTATCAATTTTATCTTTATCACTAGACATGGTAGTACTTAAAGTGAGAAGCATTCCTGTATACTGATAAGAGGGGTTTCTTACAGTGAGAGAAAAAATACTTCTCTTAAGAATATTTTTCTGCTTACAAGTTAAGAATATTTTAGACTTGTGGCTATGCGAAAAATTCTTGTCCCTATATCAAGTATATTTTTTGCTTGCCGTAACGCGATTAGTTTTATCATAAGAAACTATTTTTGTGTGAGTAGATCAAAATTCACGGCCATAGCAGAGACAATACAGTTTCTAAAATGGATGTGAATCTGTCTGCAGATACATTTCCTGGCCCGTAACAAATTTGTCCTTTGACGTTTTACGTAAATATTAATTCATTACTTCAAGTCCAAAACTAGTTAAATAGAGACAATACAAGCACAGGCTTACTAATCCATTATCCACCATAAACCTCGTGTACTTCTGAGCAAACCCCAGAGATGTTGCAATCGAGAACTGAGGGACAGGGAAAATCTGCTGCACACTAGATGCCTCTAGGTTAAGCAGGCGAGGGACATCAATGTCGAGAGCTACACACAGAAAAACCGAAAAAGAAAGCTGATCAACCCATGACAGACAAATTGAGAAGCGGCCCACTCAAAATATTCCGTTCCTCTCTGCTAACACTGTCACGTTGGGCTTTATTATTTATTTAAAGTTTGCCTGGCCGACAGATGAAATACTGATTTTAACATTACACAAACATTTTAATAAAAGTAAGTCAAGAAGATGCATAGGATCTCATGAGAATAAAACCGACACTCTAGCAAGCAAAAACATTGACGGATAGTCAAGAAAGGAAGGACAAAAGCACAAACCAGTTCATATGCCAAAATAACCACAATGGGCCCCACAATAGAAAGCAAATTCAGTGCGAACACCCCAAAACCTAACCTTAACCCCAAAAACGCGCAGAGCGGCAGCCAGGAGCGAGTTTCCTCCTTGACAAAGCAAAACATGCTCAAGCCGTTAAAACACAGTCGGGACTTACCTTTGAGACGGTCGATGTGTTCCGGCATGCCCATGGAAGACACCAACACGTCCATGTCCACCACAGCCACCACCGGCAGAACGTCGTCCATTTCCTCCATCGCTACCGCTAGTGACGGCGCTCACGGACTGCGGCCCCTGCGGCCTCCTCCCTTGGCGTTCTAGCCCCGGTCCTCCCGGTCTCACTAACCTGCAGACGGCAGCGACAACATGAAAGGAGAGTTTACATGAGAGGGGCAGGGAGTGCGCGCGCGCCTACCAGAACCAACCACAGCCCTCCGAGCGCTGGCCGAGCGCTCGCTGAGCTGCGTATGGCCGTCCGCTTGCGACGAACGTACACCTCAAACGACTTTTTCTTAAACGTTGCTATCAAACCACACCACAAACGCCTGCGAACGGCAAGCACCGACCTGATAATAGACCGCTGCACTCCGCCGCACGCGCTCGCCGGCGAACTCACTCCAGCCACGCCCGCCCTCCGCGACCACCAGGGGTAGGAAACTCCCCCACTTATCTGACAAGGCCTAAAATCGGGACTTGGGCGATGGGGCTGGCCAACTTAACACCCAGTTGAAATGAAAGACTCCATGCTCATAGGGTAAATTTGAGACCGCGATATATTTGAAGAAATGGCAGTTACAACCCGGTAAATCACATTAAAATTATCTTTTGACTACAGTCGACCCATTTTAAGCGGTAAAGGGCTCGAAGCAGACATTTTAATTTTTATAGAACATTACACTTTTTTTGCCAATCGACCCTGTTAGAGTGCAAATAACACACTATTTGCAGGATGGGCATCGTTATCGACACCAAATTCATCTTCGGCAAAATGTTATCGGCAGTTGGGTGAAATGTTATCAGCAGTAAATTATCCTTGGGCGATACGTTATAGGCAGTGATGGCAGAAAAGCAGACGACATTGTTTGTAAACAACCGTTCCAGCATAGCAGACGACATTGTATGTAAACAACCGCGCCCAACTCTTTTCCTTTTTTGTAACTGCAGCCTTTCACCTCTCATTAATACATCTCATTGAAGAGACTGTAGGAAATGCCAGCTGGAATGGTTTACTCGCCAGACAGTTGTGTGACAAACCCAGTGTAGTCAGGCAGCTTTTCTATTCAATAGTTGAAATTCTATTAATTAATCTTTACTATTTCAAGTTGTAAACTATGTATTTGGGGAAATAGGTAAAGGGTTCAAATACGAGACAAAATAGCTTTCAATTAGTTTTAATGATCTTTGCATTCCTTGACAAAAGACTTGCTTGACTCCATGATCTCCACCTTCATCTTTCTTCTCTCTTCCGTAAGCCGCAGCCTCCTAAAAACACGAAAGAGGATGGTTTTCGAACAATTATGGCAAGTGCAATGTCATCCCTGTCAGTTCTGACTAATGCCTGCACTCGACATCACCCATGCCTAGGAGGGCAAAAAATCTGTCCCCAGTATTTGAGGTCGATCAAGAGCTTCACCCACTACTTTCAGCCCTGCTTTTTTAATGCACATCACACATGTTTCATTGTCTACATCTCTCAGTCATCAATCTTACTGACTACAATATTTCTTAGTTATGGTAGAGTTCAGAAATCCGTTGGAAGTCTTAGAAAGTAGAACAATGCTCATGAATCATTGGAACAACAGAGTGTTTGATTGCAGCTTCTCTAATGTGGATAGTGTCAGCTTCTGTCTCCACATTTAGTTTCAAATTGCTTCAATTACTCAAACAAACTGATAACACTATCCAGGATTTGCAAGCAGTGTTGAAATGATTGGAACCTAAAATTAGTCAACATAACAGATTGATTAGCACATACCCATTGCCCATCACGACTTCTCTTGAAGAATCTTGTAGATCAATTGCTGCACTCCACAAGCCAGTGAAAACATTAAAATAATAAAAAAAATGATTATCATGTCCCCGTATCTTTTCAAATCACAGGTAAACATTTGTTTACCACTTAAAGTGCGTAAGATCCTTCTGACCTCAGAACCAAATACATCCGTAAGGATGTAACTTTCACTACAAGCAAAGGGGCAGCAGAAGTTGCATTGCTTGTTCAATGAGCAAGACCAATCCATGGAGTGGAACTTATTAAGTTCTCAAAATATGCCACATGAACTAGTACTCTACCAACTGGACAATTAAATCAATGGGCATGAGAAAAAGGGGTCTTGGCTATCTAAGAAGAAATTACCACATCTGTGAGGAATGAACCACTTTACCTACATTAAGTGCACACACATTATCAGAGATCTACTGTTGTTGAGTTATGATGGATACCGATAGATAGGATGGTGTAGTACCAGGAAACAACTCCAATTAAACCAAAATCAATTTTTTTATTCCACATCCATGTCCCTCTCCTCCAGGAGGGACTTTTCAGCGTCCACTATGGCGCGTTGGGCTGCGCTGTAGCCTGCCTGATAGGCCCTTGCTTCTCTTGGTGTCTGCTGTTAACAGGGAGGTTAGAAGAAATAAATTATTACAACAGCATTCTTTTGCCTAAAGCTTAATAAACTCAGTTTCAGTTCATCATACTCTTCCACAAAAGTCATTCAATTACTTAACCAGAAATGACTCAAAAACACCCAATAATACAGAAATGAACTTCTTTTCATTCAACAGCTGGGACTGTGAAATTTAGCAGAAAAGCTACCAAAACACCCTGCCATGTCATGTACATGCTTCAGGAAAGAACAATAAAATGAATGAAAACAAGACATCTACATACTTCTGCACTATCCCTGACATATTTTGGACTTCTGGGGTTCCTCCCCCTTCCTCGTCCTCCTCTTCCTCGTCCTCCTCTTCCTCGTCCTCCTCTTCTTCGTCCTCCACTTCCTCGTTCACCTCTTCCTCTTTCCTGACCTCTGCAAAAAGACAATTATACTTGTAGCAAATCAAACCAACTAAGCAATAATGTAATTATAAAGATGTTACTTACTGATAAACATTTAAATTTTGAACGGGCCCACTGAAATAGTTATAAATGTTTATTTGGGGTTTGGTGATTCCCCCCCCCCCCCACCCCTCCTCCCCCTCTTCCTTGAAACATTCCCTCTCCCTCTCCCACTCCCGCTCCCACTCCCACTCCCGCTCCCACTCCCGCCCCCACTCCCGCTCCCACTCCCACTCCCGTTCCCACTCCCGTTCCCACTCCCGCTCCCACTCACCCCCTCACTCCCACCCCCATCAGGCGCTGACGCACTCATCCTTGATGAAATCTGTTACAATCAGACCCAACAGAAAAACAAAATCAATTTAGTTGATCCAAGTTAACAGAGCATTTGTACACACACATCTGAGATATTGGTTTAGAACAATACTTTACCGTTAACACTTACAACATGCAAGAAACCTCTACTCACATACAGGCAACTATCACATCCACCAGATAAAAATCAGAAGTGAAGAAGTACAGGTCGGCAACAAACAATGGGGGCTGAAATGCAAGTGTGATGATTCACAAGCTAAATGAATAAGACCTTGCCCGTCCGCATGAGAGTTCCAAATTCCACAGCCAACCAAAAACTCTCACCCTAGGTCCTACCACGTGGAGGTGGGCATAGGTATTTACACAACACTCTGAGGAAGTGTCTGTAAATTTCAGGACCCACGCAGTACATCACTCAGTCATAAGTGGGAAAACGCATGGGAAGGGGGCAGGTGGCAACCAAGATCAACCCCTGTTTTTTATCCGGAAGGGAGAACCGCATGCGAGGGGGCAGGTATCAACCAAATCAACCCCTGTGATGTACTGCTATTTACTAGGGGGCAGGTATCTACCAAATCAACCCCTGTGATTTGCTAATGACTACCGTGGGGAAGGAATAAACCAATCACCCTAGTGAACTGAGGAACCAGGAAGTAACCACAGTTATACGACAAAGGCTATAAATGAGAAACAAATTAGTGGCGCACTACAACACAACTGGCCTCTTCCTCGATCTGCGTTCCACAATCATACTGTTTGTCCGAGAAACGAATTCCCTCAACAGCTTTTCAGCTAGCCAAGTGAAAGCAGCATCGGCTCTCTCTCTGCTGTGCTCTTTGCACTTTGACCACGCCCTCACTTCTGCCAACAAACTAGCTTTGAGAGCACAAGATACTGCGCTCAGAATTTTAAGAGGGTGAGTGCGACCTGTGAATTTAGACACAAAGAGATTAGAGCAACTTTTTACAAGCAGCGCTGCCTTGTGCAGGTCTTGGTGCTCTTGCGTAGAACCTGAATCAGTCCAGTCTGAAATGCATTGTTCACATTGAATACCTTTAAGGACATGGTCAAGGAGATGACGAGATACCTTTAAAACGTCATGTCGTTGCAATTGAGCTGCAATGGATTCACTCATGCCGGCTTGCAGTAATGCCTCGTCCACATTAACTTGATTGCCTGGATCTCCAACATCATCAAAATCAATACCAGCCATTGCCTGGACAATCATATCTCCAAAGTCAAGACCAGCTCCAGCAATAGCCTGGTCAATCATATCCTCAAGGAGAAGACCAGCTCCAGCCATTGCGCTGGTGATCATGTCCTTCCTCGACAAAGACTCACCACCAACAACCAAAAAATCGCCCTCGTATTCCGGATCATCTGGATCATCAGAATCATCAAACCCTGCAGCTTCAGAAGCTGGTCCTGCAAAGTTCAAAGGAGGTTGTTTAGAAAGGAAAAGGTTAACACTATCGTAGGCGGTGATACCTGTTGATTCCACATTTGAATGGGGATTGTCAGGTACAACCATGTTCCGAATAAGCAATCCCTTCAAGGCACCCACGGCGGCGATGGGTGTCAGTTTGTTGCCCTGTTTCACTTGAGCCTTCAGACTCGAAAAGAAGCATTCCTCATCATCTGTCTGCAATCCAGTGCGAGGATTGAGTTTATCCACAAACTCTTTACATCTATCAGCAAGTGCCAGGTGAGATTGAGAAGTGATAATCCAGCTTGCAGGAGTTGGCGTAGACTTCCTTGTAATTCTTCCAGTGTTTTGATCCACTCTGAAGAATCTTGCGTTCCTCAACTTCTCCATAAATTGTGGCAAAAGTTGTCTGTGCACAGAATCATCACTTATAGCTTCCTTGCACTCTTTCAGCTTCCCTGCCCTTGCATCTTTGGAAGTATGACCACAGGTAAGGTCAATCAATTGGTCAATGTCTTTAATCACCATTGCAGCATCGGCTGAACCAGGTAGGAGAGGCTCTCCAACCTGAAGAAGGACTTGCACATTGGTGTTGCTGAACAGTTGACGAGCTGGTTTAACTTTCATCTTACTTCTACGGTCCGTAGCAGAATCCAGGTGGCGTCGCGTGATTTTGCTTGCCAGAGATGTTGATGAAAGTCTGTCTTTGAAATTTTCGACTATCTGGCACAACCGTTCCAGTAAGGACCATTCCAATTTGGCGAAAAACACAACATTATTCACCGTGATAGGCCACTCCAGATAGCCACCCACCAGCAGATTCCTGAAACACTTAATCATATGGGCAGGATCAAATGTAACATAAATTATGTTACCATCAATACACATACTACCCTGTCTCCTAACTCCATTTTGCACATGAGGAAATTCTCGTTCCAACAGATGCATGAGAGCTGTATTACTGGAACCCTGGTCACAGCAGAAGAACCACACCCGGAGTCCCATCTGAGTCACAGCCCTAATCAGCTGCAGAAGCAATCTCCGAAGCCTCTCCTTACTGGTCTGCCTGGATGCAAATGCATAAGCAATTGGATAATGCCATGGGGTAAACAGGCCCTTAACGTGAACCACCAAAAGTTTGTCAGCCAATTTTTCAGTTCGGTCTCTGTTTCCGCAGTCATCAAATCCATAATCTTCATAACCAATTAAAGTCCCATCTTTGAGAGTTAAACATGGGACTAGTTCAGTCTCATCCCAGCCAAAACCAACAATCCTGTGGGTTTCTGGCATATTACTGGAAAAGTCCTGCAAAATTCGAACAAAAGGGCTAGTTTCATGAAATCCACAATCAAGATCCACAAGTTGCGTAATTTTGCGCGTAGTTCTCAGTGAAGGTAGAGACAAGATCTGTTGAGCAACACTGTGACCACCACGGCCACCTGCCTTCTCACTGGAAATGGATATAGCCTTAACGTCATCACAATATCTGCGGCCTCTTGGTTTCCTGCGACTGTTGGTGGCTGCACATTCTACCGCTTTGATTAATCTCCAACTTACATTTTTTCTCTCCAAGAACTCTTTAATACTTAGCCTTTCAAGTTTGTTAACCTTCTGCCTAAGACTGACCATCGTATTTTGTTGGGCACGTAATAGAGCCCGTAAGGATTGGATTTCTTGTGCCAATTTCATGTGACTTTGGTCTGCATTCTCATGATTGCCAATCCCTGCATGCAACAGAATATCTTTAAGAGACAACCGTTTGAGTTCCACTCGCGGCCCTGGAAGCGAAGAGAAAAGTAGTGGACAGTAGAAACATGACTGCTCATGGTACTAAAGTTCAAAGGTTACTCACTTTTATACCACACCCGGGGGATGTTCTCCTTTGATCTTTTTCTTTTCTGGCCCCTGTTCTGGTGGGTCTTGTGGCCTTCTGCGGGAGGAGGTGTGCTAGATGCTTCTTGCTCTGGGGGTGCTCTTTCAGGTACCAATGGCTGCTCTGTAGCCGTAGGGACTACAATAATATGCCCATGGTCTTGCCCGGGAGTGATGGTGATGGGAGTAATTTGAAAATAACCCTCCTTCACTTCACCGTTTTCATTCCTGAAATTCTGGTAGTAGACCCAACACAAATCCTCAAGAGACCTGTAACAGCCACAAAAAGCCCTTCCATTGACAGGGGCGATTTTACCCCTTTCATCTCTACCATGTGAGTCAAACAGCCAGAAATGTCCATCCATTTTCCAAACAGCTACAGTGTAGTCATAGCTTGTAATCAACACTCCTGAACTACCGGGGATGGATAATTGTTCCTCCAAAGCTGTGATAAGACTGCGAGCAATCCATGCATGTTCACAGCGTCCGTGGTGCGAACCCATGACTTCTACATCAACTGAAAGAGTCACTTCCAGAGAGTACACGTAGAAATTCGTAACAACTTCATCTGCATAAAGATATCGAAACACATTATTCGTATTTGCTCTAACACTCCTCTGATACAATACATTACCCTGCATTAGGATCATTTGCATTGTATGCGTGTCCCATTTGGCAGGATGCCGTGAGCATGTTGCCATTGCAATAGCCTCTACACTCACGGCACAACATTGCTTGCCACCTTCTGCAACGCCAAATTCAAGGCTTCCCTGATGAGTTGGTGCCATCACAACGTGCACTGGATCAGGTACAAGCCGGTCACTGTAGTCCTGAGGACAAAGCAGATTGTTAACACGTGCAGGCTCAGGCTGAAGCTTAGGCTGAAGCTCGGGCTCAGGAACCCTGACTGGTGCATCTACAACAGGAACAATAGCATTAACATTGTTGCAGACTACTGTAGCTTGGCGAGCAAAATTTCTCATATCTGTTTCACTAAGTGATGCTGGTAGTTTCAATGAAGGGATGGCACCATTCTTCAGCCGTCCACCTTCTAAGAAGTCACTCTTGGGAAAATGCTCCTCACAAACATAGTAACTTCCAGCCTTTTCCAAAGGCAAATTAGAGAGCTTTCTCTGGCCACACAATTGAATCCACATTTTGCACCTAGAAATCAATAGTAATTGGTAAAATGAAGTTTCACAACAAGCAAGGGCACAGCTGAATAGTGAAGGAGTCCGTTCAACATTGATTTCTTAAAGTCCTGGCATTAATCTTGATTAGCATTAGACATGACTTTTCCTGAGGGCTCGATAAGAACCAGCATGGACTTTTTCCATCACATGACAAATACAAGGCAGTCCATAAATAAATCATGAAGACTGAAGCTACTAAGCCGGCAGTTAAGCTCACAAGGTATAAATAATACACCAGGTCTAGCGGAACTTCCCTACAATTTAAACGGTTACATGCAGAAAGCACAAGAATTCTGAATGTGAAGCAACGTTCATAATTCACAACATACAACTTAAAATAAGATGTTGAATCTGGTCATAAATGAAAAGAAATATATAGTAGCGCTAGCCTTCCGTGGCTGCAGGGCAGCGCGCGCGCCGCCGTCGCTAGCCGTGAGCGGGGAGGTGGGGGCAAAGGACGCGTCGCCGCGCTGCTAAGTGCGAGCGGAAGGGAAATGTGGGGCGGTCAGAGGTTTTCCATATCAAGTTGAGGCAGCGGAGAGGGAGGCGACGGATTCGTGCATCGGAGTGGTGTGGCGGCACTGACACGGTCCGTAAATCCACACGTTCTCTCCGAACGGAGACGAACAGAGAGACATCAAACTCAATCCTTTATCGGACCTCAATGCGTGCACGTATTTTAAAATCCATTTCTTTAACGGCTTCTCGGATAGCTTGCGGAATATTTCAATCAACTGAATCATCATGCCTCAATCAACATACAAACTCAGTGTATGAAAGCAGACGAATGCTTGAATCCGCCATCAAAATACCGACTAACTCGCACAGTCATATACAAAATCCATTTGAGGCGGAAGAGCGTATCCGATACACCCAGCA